>VXAL01007872.1:146188-163240 GCA_013399475.1 Chauna torquata
AAATTCATACCAGAACACTTTCTAAACCTCCTTAAAACACTTCACTTGAAAGCATGTCTGTTTTCAACAGAAGCAACTAGAAGTCTAATGAACAAAGAGTTTATGGAAGAGCCAAGCCACAAATGAAACTTAAATGGTTTTAGAAAGGGAGTTTGAAAAATAATTCTGTGTTCAATCAAAAATAGTGCAACCCTTCTACTTTGTGCCTTGTGGCTCGAAAGAAGCCTTGTGACAGCTATCAGCATGGTTAAAGGCCTCTGGCCACAACTTTTTTTTTTTAAATTCCAGTTTAATATATAATCCGAAGCAGAGATTAAACGCATAGCAGGCAACTGAATCCTAGCAGTATATTATAAACTCCTGGGTTTGATGATCCCAGTGCAGTTGTTCCCAGCCCAAATTTGACACTGCTATACTATTGTTCCCATACTACTGTCTACTGAAGTACCACCTGTGTAATCACTTAGACCAAAGCTGGAGTTACTATTGCAGCCTAGGAATTTCTCAAATAACATGCAGTTTAAAATCATAAGAAAATAAGAACAGCCATAATGATTCAAACCAAAGGTCTAGCTAGTCTCATATTCTGTCTCTTAAAATGTCCCATAGCAGATGCCAGCGGTAAGGATAAGAACCAGGCAAGCATATAATACCATTTCCCATATTTGTCCGGTCTTTAGCAATCTTTAATTAAGACTTCTTGAATGAGCGTTGTTTATACACATTTTCTTCTCAATAAGTTTGAACATGTGACATTTTAAAACATTCACAGTATATAGCCATAAGTTTCACAGATTAGCTATGTATTGTATTCAGAAGTATCTCCTTTTCTTTGTTCTGAACTTGCTAGCTGCTTCTTTTATCTGGTACCCCATATTCTTGCATGGGAAAGAACAGGGATCAATAATTCTCTAAGTGCATTCTCAAGGGTGATTAAAGATTTTATAGACACTTATCTGTTGCTCCCTTAATTCTTTGTTTTTGTATTGTGTTGTACTGTATTGCATTTATTTTCCCCACACTGCAGTGCCCTAGATTAGTCGTTTTCTGCCCACGGCAGGGAGGTTGGAACTAGATGATCTTTAAGGTCCCTTCCAACCCAAACCATTCTATGATCATGATTTCTAAGGTGTGAAAGTTTTTTCATACCTCTGATCATTTTTATTGCTCTTCTCTGTTGTTTTTTTTCAGTTCCACTGTATGCTTTTTGGATAAAAGAATCAGAAACACCTACGTTGTTGAGAGAAGCCTTGCTTCTTATGGTACTTAAATTTAATACACTGTGCCTGATTGTGCTGCTGGAATATGTGCAAAAATCCAAAATCACAGTCAGACATTTTGATTTCTCTGGCACTGAATATCAGGGTGGTAGGGTTCAAGACTGAGAAGAGGTTAAAAGCGTTAGGGTGCTTACCAAGTACTAACTAGCTTAGTCTTTTTGGAGCCTAAACTCTCACACTGTAATCAATGGCAGGTCACGATCATGCATGTTTTCATAAGGCACTCATCTGAGCATCTGGCACATGCCAAGCCCCTGTTCATTTCTGGTACAAAACCCTGCCATAAAATCCTTCACGGCCAGTACTTCCCTTGATTATCTAGTGCACCAGTCTGCTCTCCAACTCACCTCCACAAATATGTGGTTCATTCACAAGTCAGTCTCATTCCCGCACCCAGGTGTTGCTGTGGGGAACTGTGCCTCTCAGAGGCTCTTGGCTCCATCTACTGAAATCAAAAGCCATCTGAAATGGTGCTGACCCCTTAAACTCAAGTTCTGGATGAAGCAGATTCTGTGTATGGTTATGGATTAATAGAGCTGTCATTATCATTCTTACATGGGGATGGGCACTAAAAGTCTCCCTTTGAATTGGTTATTGAAGAGCACGAGCTGGATCCATGGGAACAATCCCCAAAATTGCCACATGAAGAGTTTCAAGAATCAGGAACAAAGCAGAAGAAGACTTTACACTCCATCTGGCTAGCTACTGTCTGGAGGATCTATGTAAAATGGTCTTGGAGAGTGTACCCATTCAGGGAGCAATGAAATTTTATGGTTGCCCAGAGGTTGCCCTAGGTCTCCAAGCTTTGGACCCTGTTTCACAGTAAACTTCTAATATTCCTTCTCTCATTAATGCTGGGCTTTTCCTGGCAGACAGAAAAGGTAAAAGGTCTTCCTCTTCAAGGTGAAATATTCCCTTCACTCAAGCTCCAGTACTAGGATTGTATAGTATGATGGAGTACGGGTGGATCTATTGTTTAAACTTAAAAACAAAACAAACAAATAGCAAACAAACAAAACCAAAATAAACAAAAAAGAAAATCCAACCAAAAAAACTATAAACCAAAAGCAAGCAAACAACAATAACAAAAAAAAAAAGGAAAACAAACCAAAACCAAACAAACAATAAAACCCTCCAGCCCACCAGATTGGATCTAAGAGCAAGAATGAAAACTGTTATTATTTTTATTGTAACAATATGAGGTGTTGGTAGAATGGTTTGACAATTGTTATGAAGGTATCATGTATCTCCTTACAATATCTCCATACATAGAAGAAGTCAGATGATAGCCTTCTACATATGCCAAAGTCTGAAGAACTGAATAAGGGGTGAGGGGAGAGAAGAGAAGAAAGTGCATTATGGAAGTCTTGGGGATAATGAAGAATAATGAAGTTTCAGCTTATGTGGAGCCTACATATTGTCCAGGTATGTAATATATGATAGTGGTGACAAACACCTCCTCAGAAACAGGATATTTAGGAGGGGGGCAGCACATGAGATATTTTTATCTGCTTTTTAAATAAAAACAAAGACAATTTGGAAATGAAGAATTACAATGACATTTGTAGGTACCAGCAGTAGTGGGGAAGGGACACCACTGCTTCTCAGAGTACTCAGGGAAATACAAGTTTCAAAAGTAGTCAGGACAGTAGTGTGGGTAGATTAAATAATATGGTAAATTTGGTTGAAATGTCACAGATAATATCTTGGTCAGTCTAGCTATACTAGTGGAGAAATAACGAGGAGTGGGCAGCAACCCTGCAGGTGTAGTTGAAGCTAAAGGCTGCAGTAGTTTACTAGTAATCAAGAATAATTCATGTTAGCCATATATGTCATGGTCATTTATCTGGGCTTTAGGCTTGCATCTTTCTTCTGCATGATCTAAGGCAAAAGTTTGAACACAGGCTCTACTTCTCAAGATTAAATGGCATAATGGTCTTTCCAGCCAATAGCTACCCTGCTACTTAACTAATTTTAGGTTTGTGGGTAGAAGAGGAGGGAGTACTGGAGGAAGAGGCTCTATACCTTTGTAGTTAGTCCACTTAGAGGGGGCACTATTATTCCTCTGAACATAAATATTTAAGTGTTAACTTTCTTCACATCTCTTTAAACTAGAATTCTTTAATTCCAGCACTCAAAGACTACATTTCTGGATTTCAGACCCTGAGATACCTAACTATGTCAACCAGAGTAGCCTTGAGTGTTTTCCACACCAGAAAAAAGTCTTGCCCCATACATGTATGTTCAAATACTGACTAAAAATATGTTTTTATGGACATGCTTTCCAGTTCCAGGATTGTTTTCTTCTTCTGAGGACACAGAAATATATTTGCATCGTAGTGGCAACAGTGCAGTAAGCTTCTATATGGCTAACAGCTTTTCAGTGCTTATGTTATGCCCAGTCAGTTAAATCTCTACTTAACTGGAGGAAAATCATTAAGAAGGTCTATGACTGTTATACCACAGAAGTCTTCCAAAACAATTCGAACAGCTACTTCTGCAGGCCCTTAGCTAATCTTTAAAAGACACCTTTCACTTGCATTCCTTCTTATATACTGTAAGTTAATTTTTATGTTGTGTTCTCAGAGATCTCTTTTGACATTCTGGAGGCATGCTATACCTCCAGGAATCATATCAGGCAGTCAAAGGGACCAAAATTCTTGTTTTCACATGAATTTGCTTGCTGATATAGTAAGAACTCTTCTTCAGGATATGAAGTCTTATATGCCTATCCACTAAGAAAAGATTTTCAGCAAGACAACTTCTGTATTTTTAGTTTCGGCTTTTAATAGTTTATGTCAAAGGAAAGGACTGTCAGGAGATGAAGACAGACATAGGCAGAATGAAATGGTTTGGCACAGTTCTGGCACCATTGTTGTCTGAAACTGGTTTTGGAGCAAATGCCAAGTAATTAGGAGATGCACCTGCTAAGGACTTGAGCCATGGCTATTTTTTTATACCCAGAATACAGCACAGAATGCCAGGACTTCTGGTACTCAATGTTGGCATAATATTCCTGAAGGGAACCAGAGCATTTACATGTGGATGCAAGACACACTAAAATACTTTTTCAGAGTTGAAATTCCTTTTCTGGATAGCTTCAAGTGATCCACAACAGCTTCTTTAGAACAGAGCATTATTTGTTTGCTCAAAGCTGCATAGCAAGCATAGAAAGTGGATGAAATGGCATGAGGTTTATACCCTTACTATTTAGCCATGGTTATTTTTTTATTTGTATACCATTGATAATTCTACTCAGCTGGCTCACCTAATTCACAGGTGAGAGTTATCACCAGCTTTTGCGAAACCAAATACATGTCCTTCTCTGGCAGTTTTCTTCAGCTGCTGTTACATTTACATTTCTTAGAGACTTAATAGAGTATTGTCCTCTTTGATCCCAGATTTGGGCTGAGAAGACAAAACTTTGTTAACCTTGTCTGGTTTCCGTTAATAGCCAATTATAGAGAATACAAGTAGAGTTTTCAGGTTCTCTAGTGTTTCCACAAAGATTCTTTGTAATCTACTGAATAATTAATTTTATTCACCATTGTTTGTCTTCTTTAAATATTTCTTAAAAGTTTTCTTGGAACTACCCAGCCATGCAGGAAAAGATCAACCAAATAAACTCCAGAGACACAGTTGGTATTCATAAAAATAATGCAGATGTCTCTCTCATTCTCTTCTGCAACTGATGAATATTATTCATATGATTCTCCAGCGGTTCAAAGAGGTAAAGCTGCATTGCTGTCAAAGTTGCTTCCATTTACAAGAGCAGTTAATTTTGCATAGCACAATGTAATGGAGGAAACAGCAGTGTTGGCACCAGAGCTTATGGAACAGGCTATATTGTATATAAGCAAGAGATGGAGGTCTTTGATAAGAGATGATGTAGGGGGGTGGCTTTAATGCTCCAATTCATTTTCTTTGTGAGGGGGAGGGATGGCCTATTGAAAGTTTCATTTTAGGCCAGTTAACTAATACTACCCCTTACTGATTCTCCAGCCACGCTCAGTTAGAGAGACTCCTTTGTCCTGACACCAGTCAGGATTACTACAATTCATCAACTTTACCCTGAAGAGCGCCTTTACCCCAACTAGACCTTTCAGCTGTAGCTGTGAAATACATAGTCACAAGGTTGCTAGTAGATACTTTTCCTTGTTCCTGCAAATACTAGGCCATTATGGGTAGAGGTAATCTTAATATGTAGCAAGTGTTACGTATTTGGAAATTAATTCAGAGTAGTTGTTAGCACACGTATTAAGCTGTACCAGGAGTGTAGAAATATATCAAATAGCAAGGGAAGATTTTTTAAAGATGGTTTGCATCAACAACATTAATGCAAGGAGTAGTTGAGTTTGTCAGATGAGAAAGTTGTTAAATCCCCAAAATAACTTTACAACAGTTTGGACAAAGGCTCAAAAAACCCCCCTCATTGGCTTCAGAGTCAGGAACAAGCAACCACAGACAATGCAATATATCAGTTGTTGTAGCCGAAAGAAAGCCGGGCTTTGCCAGCACAGCTTGTAAACTACAGAAGGTCAAATCACAGTGATTCAAAACATTTGCATATACTGCTATGAAAACCAAATGTTTTCCCTTTAATTCAAATGAACATGAAAATTAAACTAACAATAAAAAAAGAAAAAAAATCTGGAGAATATGTTGACATGCAGCAAAAATGAGGCTTCTCTGCAACATTAATTAAAGTGTGAGTCATAGCAGAGTTATCTCATTGCAACCACTCATAACTAGCTGTGATATGCTAACGTTAACTAGATCAAACAGTATTGTCACGATTTTAGCTATCTTTCATGAGTATAGTTGAGCAAGCAGTTGGTCACCAATTATAACCTGATGTACAAAACGCCTGAACAAATCTAAATAGCTCACATTTAATACTTTATTCATATTGAAAGTACATTTTAATGTCAATAAAAAATTCACAGCTTGAAGCAGCCCTGCTAGAGAAATAGAAGCCAAAAAAGAAAAGAAAAGAAAAGAAAAGAAAAGAAAAAGCTAATTCTTATGCTTTGATTTACCTTAAAAAGTTTAAATATAATATTTTTTAAAACTTATTATTTCCTTTAGACAAATATGTGATATGGGTAGGAAAGCAGATGTAAAAGCACTTTCAAACTGCAGGGCAAAGTACAACCATGATATGTAGAAAATGTGCTTTACTGCCAAACTAAAAGCATAGGAGCAGGAAAAAATGGTTATAGCATTTTTATTTTCAGGAAGAGACTAAGTTACCTGAGGAACTGGAACAAGTAAAATGAATACCTGTTGCAGGATTAAAAAAAAAATCCAAATTCAAAATTGCTTTTACTTAAGTCAGTGTGACCTTTGTATTCATTTAAACAGAAGCAAAAAAAAAAAAGCAAAAAAAAAAAAAAAAACAAAAACCAAAACAAAACAAAACCCTACAGTTAGCACATTAGTAAATATTATTAAAAATCAAAACCATAAGCCAAAGCTAAGAGAAAAACAAATTAATTCTATCAGTCAAGCTCTGGATATTGTTTAAGCAATTATATGTGGTTATTCTGTGTAGTACATCTCTTTTGGGCCTATTATTTCTACTGACTGAAGATGGATACAACCAACAAAGTTTTTTAAGAGTAGGGTGGGACCGAACAGAGAAATGGGTACTGCCAGGAGTAGTAGTAATTGGGAAAGATACTGAGACACTGCTGCCCACTGTAGGCTGATTACTATTCAATGACCATGTTGAGAACAGTTCCAACACTGTAAACTTAAATCCCAACTTTCTAGCAAGAAACGATCAGAATGTTTCCCATGTCTTTGGTAAATTTTGAATTTCTGTGGACAAATTGGACAAAATTCAATTTTTGATGGATTCTGGAATATAAAAACACAGACCCTTTATTTCTTGCAAATGTAAGGGGAAATTATGGAAATAAATGTTTTCACCTCCATTTGAAATTTTATCTAAAACCAGAAGTATCTACACACAGCTTAAGCTAAAAAATTAAAGATTGCACCTCACTCTTAAAGAAACTCTGCTTTTCACTGCCATCTCTCTCCCCTGCCATATTTTTGTCACAGCTCATTCAGAGTGGATTTCCTCTGAGCTGAAGGAGGAGGAAAGTCAGAATTAGGTCACAGATATACAGACTCATACATGTATCTATACAAAAGTCTCTGTAGTTATGAAAAGTTTGGGACAAATCCAATCTCAGGTGTCAGTAAGTCAATTAACCTTCAAATCCTGTATTTCTTGGTCATTCAGGTGGTAGTATGTATTGCCTCTCACATACTGCATTAGTAACAAAGACATACAATTTTTATCTGATACTCTGTATGTCTGTTGTTCTTCAAAAATAATTTTAAATAATAATAATAAAAAACATAGAAATTCAATTATCCTACATTGCATATATTTTAGATATAAAAGTGCTCATTTGATATGTTTTATTTAATTTGCTTTAGAAACAAACCAAGAATCTAGGGAAAGACAGAATTTTGCACATAGCTCTCTGTATAGAAACTTGAATGTTTCTAATGCACTAGATATGATTTCTGAACTGAAGAGAATTTTCTGAGTGTCATTACTGTTTCTGCCTTCTCAGCAATCACAGAAGCTCACATCTATCATTTCCTTTGTTCTGTGAGAGACAGACTTCTTCCAAGGAGAAAAAAAATAACAGAAACGGATTGGAAATATTTACTGTGAGGTAATGAAAAAAAAAATTAAGACAGCCAAAATATTCCCTGCATTTTATATCTTAGAGGTTTAAATATATATTAGTAGTTATACTCTATATGCACATATATATATGAATTACAGTGCAGATATTAATATTTAATATATTACATATCCATAATATATATTTTATATTATATATTACTATATGTCCATACATGTCTGTTATGTTAAAATAACTGTATTATATAATTAGTTCTATGTTATTCTTATCTATTGTTTCAAAATCTATGTACTTTTAAATTAATAGCTAGATGAAGTATTTGAGATGATTGCAAAATCCTCTTCTACTGTGTTTTCACTTACTCTCAACCATTTCTACAGTTATTCACAGAATCACAGAATGGTTGAGGTTGGAAGGGACCTCTGGAGATCATCTGGTCCAACCTCCCTGCTGAAGCAGGGTCCCCTAGAGCACATTACCCATGATTGCATCCAGGTAGCTTTCGAATACCTCCAGGGAAGGAGACTCCACAATCTCTCTGGGCAACCTGTTCCAGTGCCCAGTCACCCTCACAGTAAAGAAGTCTTTTCTCACGTTCAGATGGAACTTCTCATGCTGCACATTGTGCCTGTTGCCTCTCGTCACTGGGCACCACCAAAAAGAGTCTGGCCCCATCCTCTTGACACCCTCCCTTCAGAAACTTACATACATTGATCAGATCCCCCCTAAGCCTTCTCTTCTCCATGCTGAGCAGTCCCAGCGCCCTCAGCCTTTCCTCGTATGAGAGATGCTCAAGTCTCTTAACTGTTTTAGTAGCCCTCGGCTGGACTCAATCCAGGAGTTTCATGTCTCTCTTGTACTGTGGAGCCCAGAACTGGACACAGTACTCCAGGTGAGGCCTCACCAGGGCTGAGTGGAACGGGAGGATTACCTCCCTTGACCTGCTGGCAATGCTCTTCCTAATGTGGCCCAAGATACCATTGGCCTTCTTGGCCACAAGGGCACATTGCTGGCTCATGGTCAGCTTGTCCACTAAGACCCCCAGGTCCTTCTCTACAGAGCTACTTTCCAGAAGGTCACTCCCCAGTCCGTACTGGTGCATTCGGTTATTCCTCCCCAGGTGCAGGACCATGCACTTGCCTTTGCTGAATTTCAAGAGGTTCCTCTCTGCCCATCTCTCCAGCCTGTTGAGATCCTTCTGAATGGCAGCACAGCACTCTGGGGTATTAGCCACTCCTCCCAGTTTTGTAACCTCATCAAACTAGCTGAAGAGGCACTCTATCCCTTCATCCAAGTCGCTGGTGAATAAGTTAAACAGTACTGGAGCCAGTACTGACCCGTGGTAAACACTGCTAGTACAGGTCTCCAACTAGACTGTGCCACTGATCACAACCCTCTGAGCTCTGCCATTCAGCCAGTTCTCAATCCACCTCACTGTCCACTCATCCAGCCCACACTTCCTGAGCTTGCCTATAATGATATCATGGGCGACAGTGTCAAAAACCTTGCTGAAGTCCAGGTAGGCAACATCCACTGCTCTCCCCTCATCTATCCAGCCAGTCATCCCATCATGGAAGGCTATCAGATTGGTTAAGCATGATTTCCCTGCAGTGAATGCACTCAAATGAATACTTTAAAATGGAATGTATATTGCTTGTTTTGCAGACCCTTTTAATGAAGCTTTTAGCTTATCACTGATTTTTTTAAATCAGATTTTCTTTGGGATTAGCCAAATTTCTTTAATGTGATGTATTACTCTGGATATATGCAGAAGAGATCTATGTTTTGGTAAAGAGACTGATAGTTAGAAAATCGGGCTTGAAAATTCTATCCTAGCTGAAAATTCTGTAATGAGTTTGCAACAGGTAAAGTAGTCTCTGTATTTTTATTTGGTTAATGCATTTGATGGCATTTGGGACAGTTGCACTTGTTGCATGGCGATGCCACTCTCGTGCCCCTTTGCAGCAGGTAGCTGATGTGTGTGGTTGTTCTCAGCCCCAAGTTAGCATAACAACAGATAAGGTATCCTCATTTACGAATTTGAGACAAAAAGGCTCTTCATTTTCTTGGGGCATTTTCAATGGGATTGAATAGCATCCAGGGAACCTCCAACCCAGTTCTTCACTTTCTAGAAGACTGTATGTTCTCCTCCTTTCCACATACAATTTACTATTCAGCTAGGCAATGCACACTAACAAGCAGAGCCTCCTCTTGACCTCTGGCTGCACTGAGGGTGTAGCACACTGGCGTTTCAGGTCTGCTGGTCCTTAATTCCATGGCACAACAAGAGATGGGGATTTTTTTAGTCTTCCTAAATCCCTGCATCATGAAACGACTAGGTAAACTAAAGTACTACACTCAGTAAGACATTAAGAAACTGTTTCTTCAGAATCATATTAAAATAATTCAGAAATATTCCTTAAAAGACAATGACTGACTTCATTTTATTTAACTGCTGCTAAAAAGATGAAGGAAGGTAAGTACCAAATTATTTCTGCAGGAGTATACCCAATAATATTAACAATATAAAGATATGATCTTATTAATGCAATGCTTCTATCTATCCTTTAAGAAGTATTAAGAAGAATACTTCTATAAAATGACAATAAATCCAACCTGGATTTTTCCTAAAATCCTTCTGTATTTTAGGAAGTAATCCACCACTGTTCTTTAGGTGTCTGTGCCAGCTGCTTTTTTTTTTTTTTTAAATAATAAGTACCTCCAGGTAATTCTTTAAAATACAGTTCTCCACATCCCACAAGCACATGCTTCATGGATAGAATAACCATTGACATGCCCTGTCACAGGTGACCACAAATCATTCCTAAAATTATTCTTGCTCTGACTCTTTTCCAGGTTCAATCTCTGCTCTGACACAGGTGAGAAACCACAGCTACTGGGTATATGTTGAAGCCAATTACTTTACCTTTTTATTGAAAATACTAATAAGTTACAGTTCCTCAATTCAATTCATAATTTCTAAAAAGTCATTGACTAAGAACTTTTTGTAACATATTCCCCCTCTTTTCTGTTCCTCCTTGTCAAGATCATCTCCTCTGTATGAAAAAAAAAAAAAAAAAAGTGCTATTGTTAGCACTGAGATGAAGTGGATTAGTTCTGATCTGTGCTAAGCCTGGGTGTTGCTGTCTGAATGGTTACAGTTCAGCCCTGTGAATCTTGAAGAGATGCATTGAGGCTAGAATGCAATCATCTACCAAAACTGATCTATCTAGAGGTTCAATGACTGGAAAAGGCAGGTGAAAACCTTCAGGAATACTTGCTGCAGGAACAGGGAATATGGTGAGCAGTGCTGAGAGAACAAGCCAAGCTTTTCAACATGGTATATAGGTCCATTGCCACCTACAGGAACAGCCACCAGTAACAGCAAAAATCCAGGCAGATCTCAGTAATTGGGTTGTACTACCAACAACATTTTCAACCATGCAAAGGAGCTGTCTAGCAAACTGGCCCTTGCCTTTCTGCTTTCGTTCTCTGTCCTTGTCAGCAGCTCCTTCCTTGCATTTGCTTCTAAACAAGAACATGGATCTTCCTTCTTTACAGCTCACCTGTCACCTGTGCAGTTTTGTGATGGACCAGATAACCCACAATGCAGTTAAATGCTGATACTTTATCTCATGCATTTAGTTTTAACGGTGTTACCCTCTGTGTTCAATTGTTTGGTTCAGCTGAAAAGGTGAAATGAGTCTGCCTCTCCAAACAACATAAAACAGCAATAGTCAGTTATTCGATAATTGGTGTTTTATTAACTTCTACATCACTCTCACTCTGAAAGCCTAGCCCTTGGACTGGAGTCACTTCACCATTTGCATTGCACAAGGCCCTATTTTAAATATGATGCAAAGCTGTGTCGCTTATATACATACATTTTTTTTTTCCATCCCATTCACTGCTGGCTGCTTTTTACAGTTTTTGGTGCACTAGGAGAACATGTAGAAGGGCATAAAGACAGTGTATTTTTTGACCCATGTAAGACAGGACTAGATGTTTATAATGCTCATTTAGGGAGAATACATAAGGAGGAGCTCTAAGTCTCTCCTCTGATGCCAGGCATTATTTTTATATACAATTTGGTTTCTAGTCCCATATATGTGCTCAGGACCCCATTGTGTGCTAGGCATGGTACAAAGGACATTCAGCCTTTTCCTACTCCTCTACTCCTCAGCTCCCATACTTTCTCTTCTCCTTATACATCAGCCAATGAGTGCTCTGGCAGGGTACTTTAAACACATTATTGCCCCTGTATTTTTTTTTTTTTTTCTGATTGGAAGGTGTGGTATAGAAAAATGGTGCAGAGATGTTTGTGTGATAAATGGGAAGTTATAAACTGAGATGCTTGGTAGTGCTGAAAAAATACTGTCGTGTATGCAAGATGGGAGTGAAAGGAGGGGAGGGAGACATGAGCTGTTAAAGTGAGTGGCAGCCACCTACAAACCTGACACAAATAAAAAGCCTTGGAGAATGGGAGGACTAACAGGAGGTGCCCCTCCAGTTTGCACCATCGCAGAAGGATCAAACAAAATAGCAGTCCTTGCCTCAGTGGGAGCAGGCCTCGGAGGGTCCCACGTCACATTGCCGTTCCCTCTGCCATGCACAGATGGAGGGTCTGGGGGCAGCCAGGAGCACACTCTGTGGCCTTAAAGGCTGGAGCAGCCAACACACTTCTCCACAGGCCACAGCAAAGCTTCAGGAGACATGGTGCCTGCCTGAGGCACCATGCCTCCTGGAACTCCTGCTGAGTGGTGTAGCTCTGCATCCCAATGCAAGCCTGCGAATATGATATACAACCCAGTCCTAAGTGGAGGGAAGGGGCCTGCTTGCCATGTTATTATGTGTCCTTCTTAAGGCTCCAGGGGAGCCACTGCATTCAGTTGTACTTCTGCTGGATGAAAACTGAAAATATCTGTAAATGATTAAAATGGTAGGAGAGAAACAACCATAAATATTCATCATCTATCACTACCGATTTATTTTCTTAATGCTGTTGTTACTCATAGGACCAGATCTGGCTTGTATTGGCTTCAGTAGCACATATACAGAACACTGGAATTTAGCAATAATTATGTTTGCATAAATTTAAAACATCATGCAGTTAAATTAAAGGGAATTATAGGTGTGACCTTTGAGGCCTGCTATCAGATTTTTCACGTCTTCTCCCAAATGTAATAAACAAATGCGCATGGCATTTGGAATGTTCTGTACTTTTCAAACACACCTTTACAAGTACTGCTAAAAGAATATGAAGCTTTAAGAATTAATGTAACAACTTGACCCATTCCTGAAATTTCAAGCACTGCCTAATTATTATTTTAATGGTATTTCAGCAAGATAGGTCTATATTTTTCTTTGTAAATGCCAGGAGCTGCTTTTATCACCCTCATGTATCCAGCATGATTTCAGCTTAAATTATTTTATTGGGACACACAGTGCTCCATTTAAGAGTGAGATGAATAATGATATACTTGAGGTACAAGAAATTAAGAGAAAAACAGTATAACATGCCAGCAGGCCTATGGCTCATCTGTTATTACTGCTTTCTTTAAAAATCTCCTTTAGTTTGCAGTCAAATCCACTTCTCATGTCTGTTTTGATGTAATATTTTGCAGAGAAACAATTCATCATACGATCCATATAGCAGTAAGTAGCAAACCATTGCAGCTTTTCATACAACAAAACCAAATCCTGTCCTTTTATTTACCAAACTAGATGAGTTTTCTAAAACATAGGGATTTTTTTAATAGTTCTGTGGCTCAGATCCAGCAGACAAACCAGTTTTACTGATGGGGTCTCTACTTATCCAGTGTTTCTGTCATCAGCCTGACCTTGCAGCTTTCTACAGTGCCATTATACCCTGGGTGCTGGCTTATTTTCATACAGCAGCCCCCAACTACTTGATCCCACTTCATCTACTTCACGGACACAGACATTTGTTGGGCTTATTAGCTCAGCAGGAGCCTTATCATATTTTGTATCTGAGGCTGTTGGAGATGTCAAGAGATGGAAATGCTGTGTAGCTTTTTATCCTCCCTTCTTGCACTTTCTCTGAGAGCCCAACAGTGCATTTGGATTCAATGCTCTCCTGCCACTAGCTGCTGAGATCTCTTTAAATATGTCTAGCTTTGCCATCTGTACCAATAACACTGCAAAGGCTTAGCCATGATTAGGCTGTCAAGATTTATTAAGTTAAAAAGTATCAAAGTTTCTTGCTGCAACCCCAGACCTTTTAAGAGTCCACCTTCTTTAGAAACCCTTCCCCCTCCTGACTAACACTACAGTCAATGTGCTTCGCTTGACCTTGACCAACATATGCACCCGGGGAACACTAATGAATTTGGGCCAATTCATCTTGGAACTCCAAATTTAATCAAGCTGACATGCCAGGGAAAGCAGACTGTAATTAACTCCTAGCATTTTAGGTAATCTGTAAATTTCATAAACTTAGCTTGATCTGTTTTTGTGGTATTAAGCATTTTTTTTTTTGGTGGATTTGCTTAACAGACTACAATTGTTGAAATAATACAATAATAACAATTAAAAAGTAAGCATTTTCTCATAGCATTAAATTCCTTTAAAAATTACCATTTGTGCAGAAAAATAGGATGCCACCAAACAACGTATGCTTAACAGCCTGCCTAGTAAAACCAAATGAATCTAGTGTTATCATTTCTCTTTGAAAATGAGTTATGCACTCATTTCAAGATGTGCATTATGAAAAGGTACAATCAGTCGTAATAAAAAATAAAAACAAAAACAAAACAAAATCCTGCTTGGTGTTATCTTTCAAATGGTTTAATTTTGATGTAGAAGAGATAGGAGCATTGAAAACTAGCCCATAGGGCTCCTGTTTTGTTCTGCTTCATTTTATTATTATTTGTATAATGGTAGCACTCAGAGGTCCCGGTCAGGATCAAGGTCCCACTGTGTGAAGTGCTGTATGAATGCAAGGTTCTAGGCCTGAGGGGAAAAAAGGAAATACAGTAAAATCTTGATTAAAACACACACACACACACACACACACACACACACACACACACACACACACACAAAAACCCCAAACCCTAAACCAAACTGCTCTCATACTGCTACTCAAATCTCCAAGTAATTCCTCCATTTTTTTCTTCTTTTCACATCTGNACACAAAAACCCCAAACCCTAAACCAAACTGCTCTCATACTGCTACTCAAATCTCCAAGTAATTCCTCCATTTTTTTCTTCTTTTCACATCTGCGTAGAGCACCAACAGCACACCTATTCCCTAGTCTCTCCACAGTGGTCCTGGTAGGCAAGAGATTCTAGGTGGTAATGAATAGCAGAGAAGAATAAAGTCAGAGCTCAAGCAATTGAATTATTATATAACGATATAAAAGAAAAAAATAATGTTAAAGACTGAAACTATGGCTACATTTACAGTATATGATCTAAATAATTATAAGCTTTTGATATTTTGTACGTAGCAGCAAACAAAAGTATCTGAAGCAGAACCATTCCAAAGACTGAAACATATACATACATACATACTTATACATACATACATACTTATACATACATATATATACATATAGTATTGTATACATGTATTTACTGAAGACTTGTTAAAGGAAAACAACCAAATAAAGCTGGAGATTGCTTCAGTCAAAGAAGTGTTATATTTAACAGCAGAGGCAGAGAAGCACCAGAGCCATTAATTTAAACTCATTTTTTGAATGTGGGGTTTTTATTAAAAAAAAAAAGAAGGCAGTTCTGCTCTGTTGTTTTGCAACCCAAAAATTAATGGATGCATTTATTTTTTAAGGTAGACAGCAATACAAAGTACCACAGTGAACAAAAAGTTCACTCAGTTCTGTTGATATTTCTACTCTCACTTTTCAAAGAGAAGGATGAACAGTACTTTACTGATAACTAATTCAAATTCTTTAATTTTTGAGTGTGTATTTAAATGCATATACAAATAAATGTATAGTGAGTGACAAAAGGAAGCATGTGCCTTAACCTTTCCACATTGACTCTGCTAGGCCAGAGATTCTGGGTGACTCTGTCTAGAAAGGAGGAACAAGAGCTGAGCTGAAGCATAGTATGAAAACAGACAGACAGACAGGCACACACACACACACAGAAACAATGAATGTACATGCCCAACAATCATATACAGCAATCATAGAATCATAGAATCATTTAGGTTGGAAAGGACCTTCACGATCATCAAGTCCAACTGTCAACCTGACCTACCAAGTCCCATCACTAAACCATGTCTCTTAGTGCCATGTCCACACATCTTCTAAATACCTCCAAGTATGGGGATGGGGACTCCACCACTTCCCTGGGCAGCCCATTCTAGTGCTTCACCCTCTCTGTGAAGAAATTCTTCCTACATCCAATCTAAACCTCCCTTGGCACAAAGTGTATCTGTGGCATGAGATTTTTGATTCTGTTCCAAATGGTTAATGAGACTTGAGATGGGCAAATCAGCCATGGTGTCTCTTTCATGAAAATTTTCTCACAGTGAAGAAACTATGGTGTAACCTACATGGTCATGGAAGCTCCTATGCCATACTCAGACCTGTGGTCAGTGAAGTCTTTGGTTTCTAAATGCACTGGACCAAGAAGAATAAAAGCAATTCAAGGCTTGCTTCTTTCATCAGGCCGGAAAACCTAGGCATAAAATGTTTGTTCTCATTGTTGGTATAAGACTGTACAAATGCATGGGTCTCCAGCACAAAAACAAATATGTGTTTTCACATTTTTGTCCAGACTTTGAAAGTTGAAAAATGAATCTTACCTACCCTCACTCTATATCAAAAAGCTATAGAATCATAGAATCATTTAGGCTGGAGAAGACCTCCAAGATCATCCACTCCAACCTTTAACCTAGCACTGCCATGTCCATCGTTAAACCATGTCACTAAGCTCTCAATCCAACGGTTTTTGGAGACCTCCAGGGATGGTGACTCAACTACTTCCCTGGGCAGCCTGTTCCAATGCTTCAAAACCCTTTCAGTGAAGAAATTTTTCCTAATATCCAGCCTAAACCTTCCCTGGCGTAACTTAAGGCCATTTTGTCTCGTCTTTTCAGTTGGCACTTGGGA
>VXAL01007873.1:0-26406 GCA_013399475.1 Chauna torquata
GGCAAACTGCATTTTGGAGTGCACCAAACACAGCACAGCCAGCAGCTCAAAACAGGAGGTTCTCCCACTATGTTTAGCATTGGTGCAGCCTCACCTTGAATATAGTGTGCAGTTCTGGAGTCCACAATGTAAAAAGGATGTAAATGTCCTTGAAAGCATCCAGAGGAGGACAACATAGCTGGGGAGGACACTTGGGTTGCCTAGTCTGGAGAAGGGAGGCTAAGAGGTGACCTCATTGCTCTTTGCAACTTCCTGAGGAGAGGAAGCGCAGAGGGAGGTGCCGTCTCTTCTTCCTGATCACCAATGACAGGACACGAAGAAATGACAGAAGACTGCACCAGGGGAGGTTCAAACTGGAGATTAGGAAAACTTTCATTACTCTGGGGGTGGTCAAACACTGGAACAGGCTTCCTAGACAGGTGGTTGATGCCGCATGCCTGTCAGTGTTCAAGAGGCATTGGGACAATGCTCTCAATAACATGCTTCAACTTTTGTTTCACCCTGAAGAGGTCAGGCAGTTGGGCTAGATAATCTTTGAAGGTCCCTTCCAATTGAATGTTTTTATTCATTTCTATTCTAGGATAAAATGACCAGATTTGTGGACAATACAGCAATGGATGTCATCTACCTTGTTTACTTTAGTAAGGCTTTCAACACTGCCTTCCACAATATTCTTGTATCCAAGCTGAAACATTGCAACCTGAATGGGAGACCAAAGAGATGAGTAAAAAAGTGGTTGGATAGCTGGGCTTTAAGGGCTGCAGTTAGTGTGTTATACTCTACCTGGATGTAGTAACAAGTGGGATACCACAGGATCTATCTTGGGATGAGTACTGTTCAACACAAGGACAGCCCAGTGGTGGAGCCAGAACCCAGGGAGGCTGGGTGATTTCAAGACCTGACTGGATGAAGTCCTGAGCAGCGTGGCCCGAGGCTAGAACCAGTTCTGCTTTGGGCAGGAAATTGGACTAGAGACCTCCTGCAGTTCCTTACAGCTGATGTGACCCTGGGATTTGAAGTTTCTGAACAGCATCTCTGTGCTTAAGTCTTTCTTCTTTCCACTGTCTACATATTTCTTGTACCTTACAGCCTTATCTTCCCACTCATTTTTTTCTCCTATTTGTTCATCATCAGAGGGTCATCAAAGAGAATATTACTCTGGTTTCTGGCCTCCTCTTCTTACAGATTGCTGTGGACATTGGCTAGCAATTAGACTTACCATGTTCAAAGGCATCACCCTGAAAAGACTTCTTTCCTGTAAGTCCAGTAGGTCATCCTTAAGGAGTAGGAGATGCCAGCTTCCTCAGCTGGAGCAAGGAGTGGTTGATTAGTGCTTTGCTGCACTCATTGGAAATGTCAAAAACTTTTTTCCTAAGAGGCCACTTGACATTTCCTGGGTCATGTCCTGTAGTCCACGCTGAGGGATGCTTTCAGCAGTTATTTGAACTTGTATGGTCCAATATCTTCTCTCGTAAAATAACCTGGGATCAAGAGAGAGTTATAAAGGCCTGGCATAACATTTCTCCCCTCACACAGGCTTGTGCTACTGCTATTCTTGAAGCCAATAGAGGCCTCAAGGTCTGAGAAACATGAAAAGGGACAGAGACAGAGATTTGACACTTTCCTCTGCCTACCACAGCGATGGTGGAATGTGGATACCAACAACTAGTTTATTATCAATGCAGGTTTTGGAGGCCATCAAGGACACCCGGTCTGCAGTGCTACTGTGAGTATGTTTTGCAATAGTCAACAGATAGGCCATGAATGGCTTCAGCTATGAGCTAGTCTGCCTAGTAGAATAATAATTTGTACATTAACGTTTTTACTACAACATGGAAGATTCACTTGTTGGCTGACTTGATGACATTGTTCACAACCACAGGAAAATATTCAAATTAAACTTGAGGCCATCAGGAGAGTAAAGTATGGCATGGTTCAAGAGCACTTAGTTGCCTAGTACTGTTACCAGTGAGCTAGCAAAGGATGGAGACACTGAGGTAGATGTTTCTACAGAGTCCATTTAGGCTACAAAATCTGTAAAGGGAAATTACATCTCCAGGTGTGGATGGGAGCTAGGAGTGCTTAGATCTGAAGTCTAGATTTTGTCCAAAATCAGTCAAACTCTGGTAGAGTTGTTTTCAAGTGACATACAATGCTTTGGTATTTATGATACAGTGTTAAAAACACAGTAAGAATACTATTCTGGGACATGAAGAGAAGCAAATATATGTAAAATTAAAATATAAGAAAAATGAGTATGGAGAGAATGAATGATACCTGCATATTTCACAGAAAAACGGAAGTAAAAGGTCTCAGGTAGGGTTTGACTTTGTGGTTTACAGGCATACATTTTTTAATTTGTTTTTAACCTAAGGTAGTAGGCTGTCTTTCCTCTTTCCTTTCCCTTCCCCTTTCCTTTCCTTTCCTTTCCTTTCCTTTCCTTTCCTTTCCTTTCCTTTCCTTTCCTTTCCTTTCCTTTCCTTTCCTTTCCTTTCCTTTCCTTTCCTTTCCTTTCCTTTCCTTTCCTTTCCTTTCCTTTCCTTTCCTTTCCTTTCCTTTCCTTTCCTTTCCTTTCCTTTCCTTTCCTTTCCTTTCCTTTCCTTTCCTTTCCTTTCCTTTCCTTTCCTTTCCTTTCCTTTCCTTTCCTTTCCTTTCCTTTCCTTTCCTTTCCTTTCCTTTCCTTTCCTTTCCTTTCCTTTCCTTTCCTTTCCTTTCCTTTCCTTTCCTTTCCTTTCCTTTCCTTTCCTTTCCTTTCCTTTCCTTTCCTTTCCTTTCCTTTCCTTTCCTTTCCTTTCCTTTCCTTTCCTTTCCTTTCCTTTCCTTTCCTTTCCTTTCCTTTCCTTTCCTTTCCTTTCCTTTCCTTTCCTTTCCTNCTGGTAGGGAGACACAGCCTTTATTGAAACAGATGCTGGTTAAAGTCCAGTGCAGCTCTCACTGAGGCAGGTGGAAATGATTCCACTATGTTAGATCAGATCTGGAAAGGGCAGGAAAGTTGTTCCTTTCAGGTGTAACAGAAACCTCTTGACCCTCGGGAAAAAGCTAAACCAAAGCAAACCAAACCAAACTAGGGAATCTGGGAATCTAGCACTTTCTATGTAAATAGTAGAAAGTAAGACTCTTTTTTTAAAAAAATTTTATTTTGTTTTATTTTTTGATTGGGTTTTTGACAATATAATGATATTCATAGAAATTTGAGTGGATAATACTGACAATTGTTTTACTGACATAAAACACAATGGGTCCGTTTTCACTAGAGAGGAGATTTACTGATACTTGCCACTGAACCGAAAACCAAGAAGTTTAATGGGATGAGACAGACATCAACAATAAAAGGGCAGCTTTTCTTGGTGAGTCGCTTGCACAACTGGCAGGAATGCTGTTTCTCATAATGAATTTGTTTGTTGCCTGCTGATGACAGATCTGACCACCACAGATAGACAATTTCAGAAAGAAAGCAACAAGCTACTGCACTTCTATAGTATCACTACTTGTGCGTGAGTTGGGTAGGTTAATAAAAAGTATTGCAATGTTGGAGCTCAGTACAAACAACTGAGCGTCCTGGAAATCAGAATTACCTTGTAAGAAAAAATATGTGTTGCAAAAGTTGAATTTGTGTAGTTACAACTGAAATGGCTGTGGGAAATGTTTCACATAAAATCCATGCTGCTTGAGAATACAAACTTTACAAATACATTTTACACATCCAACCAAGTGAGTTTTTAGTGGGTAGGTTCTGTGTAATGTAAATTATATGTCAACAGGCAGATGTCTAAACTAATGAAAACACTCTGGATATGTGTGTTGTAGTTATAATAAATAAGAGTGATAAAGTTTTGTTATTACCAAAACCCTATTCTAGTATAAGTTTCCAACAAAAAGTGTGTGGAAATAATGAAACCATAAGAACAGTTGATTTTCACAATAACTTTAGTTCAATAAAACAGCTTACAAATGCTCTCCACAAAAACAGGTATTTACTGTATATTGTTGCTGAATAAATATTTAATACAAATTTCCCCCCACATTCATGCAAATGGATTCCATTCTTGCTCAGTCCTTTCATCATTACTTAATTAATACATGTTGCCTTGCAGTGTTTCTAGGAAAACCACTTTGTTACATTTTTTAATTGTACATCAGAGCAGATGAGTAGAATGGAAATTTCGATTTGTGTTCCAGTATGGTTTTCTTTTTTCTTTTTTTTTTGAATTATGGTCACATGCAGTTGTGATGGGAAAAACTGGGTAATCCTGTTGTCCTGCCCTGGTAGTTCATCAGTACAAAGTGCAATCTTTACCTCCAAACCAAAGAAGAGTGACAGAGGGCTGCCCAAGCTTTTGGTTCCTCCCACAGATTGAGCACGTGGGCTGGGAAGGGAAAAGGGATCATCCTAGATCCTGTACTATACAATTTTTCTCTGTTACCTTACTGCCTCATTGTAGAGATTGGAGAATGACTTAAGAGTCTCTCATCCTGTTGGGGAACATCCTTACTTTGGGATCATACCCACAGCCAGGAGGCAGTCAGCTCTAATTTCAATCCTGGGAGAGCACAATGCAACCACTCTTCACCGAAGATTTACGCCAGGAGTGTTGTCATCCCCCTGGTATGCAAGTATCACCTAGTGTTATAACTTCATAAGAAGAAGATCACAAAGCTGTTTCTGTGGGGTGACAGCTTTCTTCCTAGATTTCAAAACATTGAAAACAAATTGTGACCTATGGCTTCATGTCAAAACATTTATGAGAGTACTCATGGTGTGTTATAGATCTTGTTCTCAGTTCAACCTTCATCTCTGTTGCACTAATTTTTGTTACCAGGTGTTTTGGTGATGATGAATATTCCCTATGCATTGGGTGAAATCTAAAAGGGGAGGTGAAGCACAGGCAGAAAAATAGTCATGGGAAGGTTAGAGGGAACTATAGATGTCACCAACCTCATCTCAAAAGTTCTCATAAAAAAAACTCCGATGCACAAGGTCTGTATTCTTGCAAATTATGCTGAAACTCTGTAGTGCTGCCAAAGTCCCTCTGCATATTGTGGAAAAGGAGACAGAGGCAGATTACAGAAAAATATAGGTGGTGGTCTTCCTTTCAAAAACCATTCCAGAAATGCCTCCCCCAGCTTCATGAGCAGCATTGCCATCTCATCCATTGCTTCTCCTGGAAAGGCTGAAGATGAGATTGCAGCCTGTCCTCTCTTCTCAGAGTCAGCCGGTAAATAATGAAGTCAGATTTTGGCTTGCTAACTAACTGAGTTGACCCATGGGGAAAGGTTTTGTTACATGTTAAAAAGAAAGAAAATATTTCTTTGGTGAGGCAGGTTTGGATCTTCTGACTCTTTAAAATTGCTTCCTCCCTGGACTGCCACATTTGTTACTCACTGTATCTCCTTCCATTCTTAATCTAAATATAATAACGCTTCTTTCAGCCACAAATAATAATCCAAAAAACACACCAGCCTCCACTCATCCTGGGATGGGGATGGGAAGCAAAAAGCTAATACAACAAACAGTGACTTTCCCTTCCTCTACCCCTCCCGTGCAGGTAAATTTTGATAATACATATAAACAGCATATAATTTAAACCTTAAAGATGTCAGATAAACCCCATATTAATATGAGGGGTCCCTCTGCAGTGTGTTCACATCCCAAATCTTATGCAGAACTTAGTCTTCTTGCTGCACTTACAGCAAGACTTTAACTCACTCCCTGGACTATCATTTGATTGCCATCACTGGGGGCTATACTTTCACAAGTGTGTCTCAAAATTTAAGCACAGTAACCGAAAACTCTCAAGCTCAGTTCAGCCTTGAACCTGATCCCCAACCTAAGCCTAATCCAGAGCAGCAATTTGGCATAGTGTGTTTGAGTTACCACTGGTCACAGGCATTTCTGATGGCAGTCTCTCCGTTCCCTCTCCACCTCTAACACATACGCAAGTACAGTCTTCCTCCCTCTCTCCCTCTTTACCTCTAACAAAAATAAATGAATAAATAAATGGAAGGCAGGTGGGGAAGGGGTTCAATTCTATCACAGTTCTCCTGAATGAGGATTAAAGTAGGGGATTTTATTCTTTCTCTGGAAAGAGAACATGCTATAGGGAACAACATGTTGCAAGGAAAAAACATAGGGAGAAAAAAAACTCATTGGTTTTCCTCTGCCTTTTGGAGTACTTGGAGCCACTATTTTTGAACTATCTTTAAACTGATGTTTTTCTGAATGCCTGTATAAGCATTCCTTAGCTTGGATACACAGCTGATTTTATCATTCTTTATGCTAGTAGGATTGGAATAAAACCCTGAAAACAAATCAATAAATAAGATCTTTTTCATTTATAGAATTCCCAGAGGTTGCTAATAGGAGCTTGATATATCAGACTACTTCTGAACTTGATGGTAACTATTTGTCGTTTTAGAACTAGATCGTGAGAGATCACTTTGTACTTCATTCCTGCTGATGTTAATAGAGTGCACATAATAGCTTTGGAATCACACCCCAAAATGTAACATAAGATTTATGAAAGTGAATGAAAGTAGAAAGTTCTCATTCTGTCTGTCTATCCTGTGTGGCCTTTGAAAAATATCTGAATTTAATGAGGTGCTTTCTAATTTAAAATCTTATTATCTAAATTCCTGGAAAAATCTTCATTGAAAAAAACCCAACACCCAAATTATTGCTTTTAAAAAATATGATATACTTATATAAATAAAGACTGGTCTGTTGTTTGGAGAGTTACAATGACAATGCAAAGATGAAAAATGCATTGAAAATACAGTAAGACAATGCACCAGAAAGAAAAATTGCAAAATCGAAGTCATTAGATACTTTTTAAAGACTGATACAGTAGGTATAGCAATACCTCTTGTACATCAACAAGCAGCATTGCCTTGGCAGTTGCTGTTTGCTTGAGTAACTTGCCTCAAGGAAGATCAAAGTTGTTTCTTATACTGAATGCTTCCATTAACAATAAAACAAACTGAAACCACTTCAGCCTCTCTTACACATATTTGAGGTGAATCATGTAGGAAAGCAGGGAATCATCTGTCCACACCTTTTTCCATATAAGCCATCCTTGGTTCTGGGTAGGGCAGCTGCCTGCCTGACAGGGCAGGAGATTGTCAGCCTGGAGGCCCAACTCCCCTGGGTCTGCTGTGAGTGGGGGCAATTCAGATTTCTGTGGTCTAGTTTTCAAAGATCAATGCTCCTGACCCCTTTTCTAAATCACACACACCTCTGCTTTAATCAAATAGAAATTAGCACTCTGACATCCCTATTTCTGTATGAATAAGCTTCCCCTCTTCAATAAGTCCTAGCTCTTTATGAAGTGCTGCATTTGGCTCCTCACTGCTGCTGTAAAGATACCTTGAGTCAAGGTTTAATTTAGTGCACAATATCTCTCACAAAAGGAAGCTGGCTCACACTTGACATGTTGCTACATTACAAGAACTCATAAACACAGCACCAGCTGTACCTTGCAAGTGGAGTTTTCTATGAATCCCTATTAGCGTATTAAGTGAAGGCAGCAGATTTCTTTTTTTTTTTTGTTACAGTAAAAAAAGAAGTTTAAAAACTAACAATTAGAAAACAAGCTTAATTGTTAGAAACAAGCTATGTGACGACTTTCTCACCATGCAAAAAAAATCTGGATTCTTTGCTGCTGTATTTTGGGTTAGTGACTATGATAGTTAAAATGATAGCAGGTAATGTCCACAGAGGTGCAGAGGCCTCTCCACTAGCAGCTCATGGAGAACTCCAGCTCCTGCAGCAGTACCAAAGAGCTCTCTGTTGGTAACAACTCTCAGCTTTACTAACTCAAAAGCATCATGGAAATCCACCATTTTTGGTGGGTTCCCTTGGAATCATGGTGAAGATCATAAGAAGTGTAATATTTCACTTGTCCCATGGGAAAAAAAAGTCTTCACTTTATGCTAAACTCAGGTGTACTAAAACCATGTGAAGCCAATGTTTGCGCTTTCCAAATGGTTTATCCCCAGGATCCAAGCCCAGCAACACTGCGTGGAGTGGGCACAGCATCCCCAGCCCTTTGTTGTTCTCTCTGGCTTGCTTTCTCCATCCCCAGTCTCCTGCCTTCCTCTCTACAGGGCTCCCCAGTGGAACAGGGCCAGCATGGTGACTCTGTAAACCTCCAAACACTCAAGGAGAGCCAGCTCAGGCACAGCACACCTATTCCCAAAGCAAGTGCTCCAAAGTCAGGCCAGCAGCTACCATCATGCTCACATTTTTTTAAGGAAGAGGAGTGTGACTTTTGCTGCTGGTGAGCATTAAAGCCACTTTGAGCCTGCCCACCAAATCAGGTCTCCCCCAACAGCGGTGGGCAGGTACTCCTCCATCTTGCCTGGGAAATGAGATGGGCAGAGAGGTGCCCAGCATGCACCAACCCAGGGGGAGCAGGTTTGCTGAGGCAAAATTTGCAGAGGTTCATTTCCCTGGAAACTCTGCAGCCCCAAATAGAGACACTCAGGAGGAGGTGTTTTGCAGTTGAAGGAGCAGGTGTGTTCTGCATTGGCATTTTGAAGGCCAGCAGTTAATGCCACTCAGTTACAATTTTTAGCATACCAGCTTGCTCCCTGTGGATCACAGCCTGATGGACATGCTGACATTTCTTTTCTCTTCTTGCTTTTTCTGCTTTGCTAGTACTCTTATACATATACCTTCTTTCTTTTTTATTTAAAATATATAAAATTTGGTAAGAAATAGGCTTTATCCCACTGCAATAACAGCACACAGAAGCCTTGAGAGCCATAAAACTCAGGGCACAGAAAACAAGTAAAATAAAAATATGCAAGAGAGGTTAAAAAAACATACTGTTTGTGGACCTGATCAGCTCTTGTGTAGAAGCCAGTCACAGAGCCATCAGAGCACAGGTGCACACCACATGACCAGGTGATAAAAAAACAACCCTAGAATGCGATTTTGAGGAGCCTGATGATGGTTCGTCTCTGTAATACATCCATCCCAATGTGCACTAGTACATCTGTTTCATATCTAGCGTCTTTTTTATTTTATTTTTTTTATTTTTATTTTTACTAGTAGCTTTAAAGAAAGTCAAACAGATGAATATCTACATTTAGAAGACCATATGTTACCAAGGGGCTGTGAGGTGACATGACAAGGTTGGTGAAGCACGCTCACCATATGCAAAAGTGCTGAGCAGCATAAGAGGTTTATAAATGGATGGGGACCTTTGAGCCATAGCAAAAAGAAAAGCTCTCTCTTGTGACCAGTCCTGAGTGTTTTGACAGGCAGATTTGTGAGGTAATTTTACCACTCATGGAAGTACCTGAGTTAGGCAAACTCACTGCAACACTGGTAAAAACCAGCAACATATTTTCTACTGTAGAGGAGAGTGCTGAGCAAAAGCAACACCTAACTGCTCTCTTACTGCTCCCACTTGACAGAAATCATGCTGGAATAAAGAGGAATCAGGAGCTCAATAATTTCACTCGCTAAGAAATATTTGTCCTATCCAAAATAAAAGCCAAGTACTGGAGAAGGACTGAGCAGTTGGGCAGCCTCAGTCATCAAACAAGTCAGAGATAGGAAGGTCTGATTTTTCATGAAACCTAAATCTCTCCTGGGAACTTCGGTTTGAACTCAACTCTATATTCTGATACGTGGTAGATCATCTGAAATGTAAAAAAAACAAAACAAAACAAAACTGAAAACAGAAAAAAAACCAACAATTCCAACAACTATTTTCATAAGCTTTCCAGAACCCATGTGTTCCAAAAAGCAAATTCTGTCCTTGCTCTGAACAATAAAAATGTACATAGCATCTTTCATTAGGCAGGCCGTCTTGATTTGACGTCAATTGCTTCTTCATCAAGTAGACACCCACCCTGTTTCATGTAACTCACGCTTGACTCATTGCAGAGCCACCCTAAAAGCAATATACTGACTTTGCTTAACATCACATAGCAGGTTGGGCTGTGCGCAGGTCACTGCAGAATAGTGCTGTAGTATGATCTACTGTATGGAAGAAGATGGGGGAGATATTTCCACAACAGCGACCTGTTAAATGCATAACTTCACTAAGATATTAGTCTGTTTCAGGTTTTTGTTTCTATTTTATTTCTTTTACTCTATTTTTGCAGGTGGTACGGAAAGATTTTAAAGACAGCTCCAGAGCTAGATTAGATGTGCTATTGTTTGGCTAGGAAAATACTTATTCCTTCAGCATATTAGTCAGATGACATATTCCCACAAATGATCTCTCATGTCTTCTGAAAAGCATGCAAGAGTCTCATAGTGACCATTCATGACTCTCCCAGGGGTACTCGGGAATTCTCAATCTTTCATCTTCTGCCCTGCATTAGGGAAAGCTAGGTTGCTGAGTTAAAAGGTCCTTCAAGTTAAAAGGAAAATAATACAGTTCAAAGATTTGGCTATTATCTGATGCCAAGGAAAAAAATCAAGCATATTACAATAATAATGCAATTACATTCTTGATGGCACTAGAAATAAACAAGGAACTAACAAAGAACTGACCTCTTGAAGAAGGTTGAAGGAAGTAATTATAATTTGAGTGCTTTATGAAAAACATTGTAATTACCAAAAATATATCAACTTCTCAAAAAAGAAAACCTTACAAACAGCTGTATGGATTGTAAGACCTGTTGATCTCTTACATTCTCTTTTCAGAAGGAAAAAAAAAAATCAAACACAGGGGAAAATATATGAAATCTGTGTTAATTTTGTGCATGCCAATGTGAAATCATAAGTTTCACTTGGTTATTATGAACGATGGATCAGTCTCATGACACTGACTAAAATGCTTTGCAAACAAGGTCTAACTCTGGACAGTTAGATTCTAAAATATTTTTCTAGTAGATTTTGACTGAACAAATTCCACTTTCCATCCAAATCTCTTATTGTGATTATGCAGTTGTGGACCACACAACAGTGCTTCTCTAGGTAGTTTTGTAGGGATAATATGAGAACAAAGTGGGAATTCTTGACAAAAATAATTTGAAAATTTCTGTGATAAACAACTGACTATGAACTGAGATTTTTCACTGGAATGTAGCAGTTTTTGATAAAACTTTTGTAATAAATTGTTTCTCTGGTTCAGGAAATAATCTGTAATGAAGACCTATCAAGAAGAATGATCCATCCTAAGAATGAATCTTATAAGAGTGATCCATACTATGATCTTATAAGCTTAGCTATTTCCCCTCACTCCAATGGACTATGATATTGGTTAATTTAGGATGAGTTAAAATGTGTAGATATGGAAAGGCCATGTATAGCACCAGATCCAGTCCTCCACAGTGATGCACAACTACACAATACAAGTCAAATTTAGGAAACCCAAGATCTCATTCACAATGCCCTTACCTACCTTGATCCACAACGCTCTTTCTAATACATAGCAATAAAATGAGAAGTTGTACCAGCTGATGAAAGCCACAACTGTAATGATCTGCAGAAAGAAAGCAGGAAAGATCCCAAACTGCAATCATGAATCTCCTGTCGGATCTGCTCTGTTTTTCATAAATACATGAATACTCCTTGGGTCAAAGGAAGCTTGGCCTCAGTTTTTCATAAGTTTAGCATTCATATCTTGATGTTTTGCACTCATTCTCAAGGTTCATAAGGAACTAAAATATGAAATCTAGTCTCAGATGTATTTAACGTTGTTCTGTGCAACACTGTTATGAAATACTTTATTTGATTGCTACAGGATTTGGGCAAACACGATGACAGGGAACTGTCTTTTGGAGAGTGGTTACATACTGATTTATTTCTCTTTTCTATAGTTCACAGAAAAGTGGCCAATTTTTATGCTTTTGATCTGAATGTATTTCCAATGTCTATCTCAAGGAAGTGGATATTTTTTTGGAAAATAACTGAACCATTATTTTTCAGTGAGTAAGAGCAAAATTTCCACTTAGAGCTAACACTGTGTGTGAAAAACTCATAGGACAGCAGCATGATACTATCAAGTCAAATTTCACTTTTTCTTCAGTCTTGGAGCTCAATTAATGGAAGCGATTATGTCAATTTTGATAGTGGGACTAGGGCTTCTAAGTCACTGGTACATCTGAAAATGCCACCTTAACTCTAGCTTACTTTGAAGCACCATTTTTATCAAATGCCTGTTTCAATATGAAGCCATAAATCTGCCAAGTTTAATAGTAAGTGCCCCCAGTTTATTTCAAAGGCTTTGAGAACCTTAGCAAACCTTTAGACAAAATTGGGCTGAGTTTTGATTTTGTAATGAAACTCAAAACTAGCCAAGTTTCTCTTGGTTTTGTGTTTCATTGCAAGAAAGTCTAATTCATAGGTGAGTACAGCCCAGAGTGCATACATTCGTGATCAGCAGTAAATGCGCAGAGAAAGAAACGGCAGAACAGACATCAGATTTTTCTCTGCAGTCAGCAATGCCTGGAAAGCCGCCCTGCTTCATTGCAATGCAGATTTGCAGACTTTGGCCCAAAAAAGACCCGTTGGCGAAGTTTGATACTGAAAAGTAATCTTCTTCAGGAAATGAGTACCAAAGAATTGTTATACCATGTAATAAGAAAGAAACAATAAAGATCCCTGGTGAGAAAGTAGTTCTGGGTTGATGGACAACAGTCATTATAAACTGAGCTTTCAAATAAAAATACCTTCAACCTTTTAAAAGGGTTTCTGTATTTTAAATATGGACGTTCGCATTTCAGACTGGAGAGCTTCCAAATGACCTCCTGACTTTAAAGGTTAAGCACTACAAGAGAACAATTGCAGACACTCAGAATGAGAAGGAAAATATGATTTTATAGCTGGAACAGACTATAGAGTATCTCTTCTAACATTTCAAATCTGTATTAAAGAGGGAACTATTGGGAATGGTTCAAACACAGCTGAGGCTGAAGAAATGAATGAATTTACTCTTTATATTGCTCCACAGACACTATTGCCCCAGTCACTGCTTTTAAAGACAATGAGTAAGAACTTGTTTGTACTAAGTGACTGAAGTCACCTGAAGTTGGTGACAAAGCTTGAAATATAGAAAAGTCTATGACAATAGCTCCGGTGGTGAAGTAATCAGTAACCCAGTCAGCTATGACAAAATATGTGACCAAATTAGTTAAAATAGAAAGGCAAGAATCCAAAGAAAAATAATCTATATAGCCATTATTCCTCTCTCCTTGGGCCACTGAATGCTGTCAGGATGCTTAACTTTGTTAAGGCCCTGACTTCACTGCTGTTTAAAGCATCATTGGTCCAAGCAGGGAAATGCACTGTATCCCTAGGTTAGTGGTTGTAATGGTTGCAAGAGATGTGGAGAGTAGACATACGAATTTGTACTGTGCTGGACAGGATCTGAACAGAGCTGAAAATGGTGATCTCCTATGCTCCATCAAAATCCAACAAAACACAGAAAAAAAAAAAAAGGGAGAGTTTTACTGACTAGTCTTTTCTTATCTCACAAATACTTCAAAACATACCCCTTTCCAAATTCTGCTGGGGTGATTGTCTGCACTGTGTGTGTGGGAAAAAGATCAGCCTTTTTTCCTGATGGTCCATCTACCTGAAACTGTATGCACGTTTTTGGGTGGAAGGGTATTTTGCAAAAAGGTCTGCTGATGGAAACTGGTATGTAAAGGAAACATTAGAAATCCATGACTACAGATAACTACAGTTATCAAAATATAAGTGACTGTATTCTATTTCACCAGCTTACACATTTTATTAAAATATTCAGTGTTACTATTACACTAAAAAGTTTACTGGGCTTGAAATTCATGGTGGAAGTCCTTGGCACCACAGCTTCAGAAAAGGAAATAAACTGACCTCATTTTGAAATTCATGGTGGAAGACCAATAACTTAAGTGGATCAAAAATCCCACCATCCTAGCTGAGGCAGTTTTGGTCCACTGGAAGTTATTGTTGTCAATCTGATTTTAAAATCCAAACTGAAGTAACAAAGGAAGGATGTTTTACACTAGGGAGCATATGCTATAAACACACAGAGGATAGCTTTCCCCTTCAGACAGAGAGTTGACACTGTGAGCATGCCTGCATGTGCATATATGCAATCAGTTTTGGGGAAAAGGTGGTGCAACCCTTCCTTGCATTTGAGGAGCACCAGCTGGGGAGGGAGTTTAAGCTTTTACTTGGAGAAAGCTGGAGGTGACTGGTCTGGATGTAGAGCTGCTGGCTCCCTGGTGGCCAGCCTTGTACTTTTGGTGGAAGACCCCATCAGCTTCCTTCCTTTTCCCTCCTTCCAAGCTCCTCGACAGGAAGCCTTGCACTGGACTTCATGGGTGCCAAAGGGAAGAAGTTCCACCAGCAGTACACCCTGCTTGGGTAGATACACATGGACCACATCATTTTCTGGGAATACTTGAGAAGTTAACTTTACTTTAACTTTGACTCTATTGCTCCTCTAAGACGAACTGGCCTTAAAGGCAGGTGAGTCCTGCTGGGACATGTGGAAAAACAACATGGAGGAGAACAGGTTAGATGAAATGGATTGTTCTGTTGCTGTTTCAATCTACATCATGAGTCATCTTCAGCTTTCTGTAGCTTTTCTTAAAAAAGCAAAAACACAGTGTAGAGACTTCAAGCAGTGTTTCCTACAGACATTGCAGTTCTTCAGTTAGCATGTACAGTTATTCTACATGTGTTTTCCCATTCAGCAAAAGGTCTTTCTGCAGAAAGTGTATCATCGGTCTTTCTGCAGAAAGAGTATCATCAGTCAAACTCTTCTGTGCAAGTATTGTAAATAATAAATTTACATCTTGTGTGTGGCTGGGGAAAGAATGAAATGACATGGAAATATAGGATAGACTACTCCTTGTTTCTGTGCAGGTTTTAGGCTTCAGATGAAGGACTTTTGTTTGGAGCTGTGATTACATCTATATTATATTTTCTGTTTCCATGCTTTTCACAATGCTTGTTCTTGAAAGAGTACAGTGGTTTAGGTTAATTTTAAATTTTTTTGAAATTTGCTTTAATCAGTAATGAGATGGTGCTTTAATCGGTAATGAGATTGTGAGTATCTCCTACAATGTGATGAATTACACTGAACACCCATTGAAGAACCACAGTCCTAAATTTGCTAAAATTTTTTCTGAATTAGTCAGGAAATTCTTTAAAGTGGAATTCAGACCCATAAACTGATGTTTTTGTGTGTCAAAGCAACATAGAAACTGATCTAACAGTCACTAACATCCAAAAGAGAAGTGACTGGACACTGTTATGCTAAATAAGTAGGAAAGACCATATCACTTTATAGTACAAACATGCATTTTCCACTGTACTTTCCAGAACTTTTTTGTGATGTGGGAAACTCGGTCTTTTTTTCTCATGTTGGAAACTTGACTTTTCTCCTGTGAGAAAAGTGGTCATCTTTGCCATAACATAGTTAGGGTATTTATAAAACTAATGTGATTTATTAATAAGTATTAATCATCAAGTAACTAGAACTGAAATCTGTCCAGATGTATTACTGATTACTTAAGTTTTGCAAACATTTTTTCAAATAAAGGCATCACATTTTTTTCATCATGGTATGGGAGGAGTGGAAAGGATCCATATCACACACAGGTTAGAGATATAACTGAGTCTTTGAAGAAATGGACACAAATATTGTAACTCCTAATGTGTCTTTTTATACTGAAAATGGCACAGTCACTGAAGTAGCCAAAACACACTTGGCCTATGAGATTATGCGGTGAATAATGAACACTTGAAGAGAAATAATTAGAATTGTGACTTACTGCTTTTGGTGGAGCTGAACTCAGTACAAAGAAGGACACAACCTAAGTGTCTGTGCCAGACAGTAGACTTTTAATCTTGAATTTCCATGCCAAAACAAATGAAAAGTAATGGTGTTGCTTTTGTGGACAACAGAATTCTCTAAGGTCTAAAAGAGAAGTGTGCTGAAGTAGGGAGATATTAATCACATAATATACTCACAGTTTCTGTCTTTCCATTGCCTTATCCATCTGCAATGACCAAAGAATATAACAGAGTATATTAAGTGTAACTTGAACTTAAGTTTCCAAAAGAGGCTTTCATTTGGATATATTCAGACATTATCTACACCTCTTATATATCTTACACCTCTGCTAAACACTTAGTTTTGTGGGTAGTGACATAGAGTGCAAAAGAAATAAACAAAGATTTTTGGAAAGTGTCAGTTGATCAGGAGTATGAATTTAACCACTTAGAGAAACCGACATTGTAAAAATATAATCCTTGGAAACATTCCATTATTCGCTAATGCCCTGTAACATGATAGAAACTATTCAGCACAGAAAGGGGTGGAAGGACAGAGGTTTCAGAAGCAATCCCAGCACAGTGCAGGCAGAAGGGTGGCCATGCTGGATTGTTTGGTTAAAACTGTGGCCAGTGCTCTCAGCCCTGCCTCAAGCACAAGGAAACATGCTGAATGTGAAGCAACTTTAGTGACAAAGTCAAAGCAATACCACATCTGCCATACTTTGAATACAGCCAGCAAAATATTGGTCAAGGGCCTGCTGTTTACACATCTGTCATAGATAAGAATGAAGCTTGCTGAAACACCTGAAACGATAGCTTTCAATTAGACCAGCTTGTATCTGTGCAAACTGTGAACATTGTAAAGGCCTGGACTGGCTGGTCTATTTTCAACACTGTCATAACAATGCTGTGTGGAGCTGTGTTGAGCTAATCTAAAAACATCCCTGAGTGAGCTGTTGTTGCCATGCTTTTGACAGCAAGGAGGCAAGTAGAAGGACAGCAGGTCTTGCTCTATCACTCTCACCAAAAAAAAAAAAACCCAAAACATGGAAATGGAAGTGGAAATGGAAATGGAAATGGAAATGGAAATGGAAATGGAAATGGAAATGGAAATGGAAATGGAAAGTTTTTCTCAATTCTGTTAGCTGAACCCCTACTTTCCACCTGGTGTTGTGGGGGATGGCAGGAAAGTATGTCAGAGAAAATGTACAGATGGCATAAGAAATGCATGCTTAAACTTCTGTCCATCTGCACTGTATTGTCTGGTTGTCAAGGGAATTGGGAAGAAACGAGAGAATATGGGGGAATTCTGGTCTGAGCTTGTTCTTGGTTGCAAAGCATGAACTGCCAAAACATCCAAATGTAAATAACCCAAAACTTCCAGGCATGGCTAAGAAATTAAATGTTTCAGGAGGTGTAAAGAAGTGGCTCGGCATGTTCCAAGGCTCGCTGCTGGACAGCTGCAGTGCAATTAACTGCAAGATCATCCAAAGTTTGAGCTGGGTCTTGTGGGTTTTGCTGTTTCTCCTCCATCTGCCAAGTAATTCTTCAGTAAGCTGACATCACATGTATCATCTTTCCTTGCAAGAACACACTGCATGTTCTGTGTCATAAAAATTCATCTCTCAGCTCTTCTTTTAAAACAGGAAATTTGCCCTTTATAGGTAGTTTTTCTGACTAGGATTTTTTTTTTTTTTTTTTTTTTTGAGAAAGGAATGTGAGATCACACTTGTTTCACTCTGTAACAAGGTTGTTGGATGTGACATCATGATCTAGAATACACAGTAAGATATTTACATGACTTTGTCAAGGCTCTGAATATAAAATACTACAACAACTTGACTACTTCTGCTGTTTGCCAAATTCTCTCTGATACTGTTACCAGTGAGAGTTTTGCTGTTTATATGAACTACACTAGGATTTATACTCCAACACTTCTTTTTACTTAACTAGTGCATTTGTATACAAAGGACTATATCTTACATCTAATGGCATCCAGGAAATGCATCCCACTGTACAAAGGCAGAAGAAAAAGGCATCTTAGAAGATTGCAGGAGGCAGTGTGAAGACCTTACTTTTACTTTTCACCTTGTGACTCTTTTTATAATGTATGCTCCTTAATACAAGTAAAACTCAGTGATGTTTTACAAAGTGATGTTCAAAGCTGAAGAAAGCAATCCTTATGTCCTACTCAGATCACAGCATGCTGCAGCCATTGCTCTTAACTGTTTGCTTCATATAAAATCAGTGAAGATATAGTTAACAATACAAATATAGACATGAAAATCCTTTTTATTTTGCTGAAAGAGGCATTCTGAGACTTACAGAAGGTAACATTTCAAATGATGGAGAGGAATTATAATGAGAATTGAATAGGCGGTGGCACACCCCAAAATGTCTGTGATTATTTCAACCTTATAAATGTTGCCAAAGGCTATGAAAACAGCCTTTGTTGTCCTGGTATGGTGTGGTGGAGAGGTCCCAGATTTCCTATGAATCTGAGAGATCAGAGCAATGCAGCTGAGTGTGTTAGGTGACACATACCAGGATTTTGAACTGCCTATAAAAAATAGGTCTCATTTATTGTTAGGCACTTGGCATGCAAAGATGCAGGTCTTCCCCTTGCCTTCATGCAGTCCTCAGGAGAAAATGTAGCTCTCCTGCACCCAGGGGAGGGACAGGGTGCAGGTGCTCTGCGGGCTGGAGGGAAGCTCTAACACTCCAGAGGGAGAGCAGCAGCCCACTCAGACCTCTGTCGTAAGTCTGTGGTGGCAGGGAGATCAGAACAGTGCAACACAAACAAACGTGTGGCGTAATGATTGTAGACTTAGGAGCCTGGGGACAGACCCAAGACAGTTTCTGTCTAGAGACAGGACAGGTTCTTTCTGGAGACTGCCCCTCATCCCAGGTTTTAATGACTCCCTAGAACTTATCCACCTTTGGATGGTGCTCTCCAGGACCATCATAAACACAAGATTTATGGCCTTAAGGAACTTGTGTCAGGCCATCATCCTGCAACTGATATGCAATTTGTGCTTTTCTCCTTTTCTAATATATTGCACGTTTGCAGGGCTTTCATCCTCTCATCAGCCTGCTAGAGGACTTCTGATTTTTCTTAAAGTTTCTTCTGGGACTAAGAATTGATTTTACTTCAAAATATGTATGATTTTTAGTTGCAATTGAAGAAAAGCTGAAGGGAAAAGGCCAAATCCAATCCTCTTCAGGTGTAAATGAATTGCATTCCCTTGCCAGCAAAACCCGTTATGCATGAGTTTTGGCCCAGACTCCTCCTTCTTTGCCTTTCACTGGCAGGTTATATGGCATAAGAGGAGGCTTGAGATAAAGGCTTTCATTAACTGCCTTTCCTTAGGTAAGTTTGGTGGAGAAAAACACCAATGCCAGAAACATTTAAAACATTTTGGATGCAGACATATTTTCCATATTGTACATAGCTTTTTGGCTAACATTTTGTCATAAACATAAACAGCTGACAGTTAGCTAATATACACGCCCTAAAGGATATTTATCAGCATTCCCCATTACACCTTGTATGAAACCATCTCCTAACACCACCTTTCCTTATGGTCCCCAATCCACAGTCAATTCAAGAACATGAACAGGCTCTTATAGAAGTTTTTCTCTCTCTCAACGGCATAAAGTCTGTTCCCCACTGTAGTCATGTTGGCGAAAGTGTTCCCCAAACCCTCTGCTTGTTTCCAGAATGATGACCCAGGAAACACTGTGAAGTTTTCTTGCAAAAGCACAGGTTGAATCTTCTTCTTTTTTATTGGAGACTTTTAGACTGGAAGAAATGTCACAGATTTTCTACTGCTGCAGACTATGCTTTGGCCACATCTGTCGTATTCCCTCATGGGTCTGACCTTTATGTTTGCAATATGCAGGCAAGGGAAGGGAGATACACACATACTGAATAACTGTATTCTTGTGAATTTTATCAGCCATTTTTTGAGAACATTTCTGAAGGTCACTGAAATGTAACTTGACAGCCATTTATGTGGAAAGTGGGACATTTGTACCTTAGTAAGTAGCTGCCAACATCATTAAGATGTTATCTCTACTGTTTTTAGAACTGGTTCTCTGTTTAGTGTTTATGAACAAGTTACAAGACACAACTGAAGTTGTACATTTCAAGTATGGTACAACAGTGAGTCAATATTTAGACACATTTGAGCAGTAAGACTGGGAGAACAAATTATGCCCTACAAACCAGTTTAAGATACATCCTTTGTAGTTCTGTCCAGTTACAGTTTAGCAATAACTGTGTACAGTAAACAGAGCATACCTTCTGTACAGCAAGATTGATATCTGATGTACTGGTAGAAATCTTTGCCTCTGTGTCATGAAACTAGTTGCATTTGCAGGGAATGCCATACTTATCCCTTCTGCTGGGGGACTTCCTCTCTTCAGTAGTTCATCACTGTCCATAAAATCACTACAAACAACAATTTCTTCTCCCTTTCAAGTGCTATCATTCGCCTGAGAGTAATGCAAACCAAAGAAAAGATAGCCTTCAGAAATATGTGTGTAGGATGGCCCCTCTTCTGAAACCAGACTGAAACGGTTATATAAATGTAACAGCGTTGCATTGACTAAACTCTTCTGCTGTTTCCTGCAAGCTAGAAGGGTTAGCAGTACCCCTGTTGTCCCGACGGGACTGGTATTATTTTTACCGCAATTTGTTAAAAGAATCTCCATTTTATATCTCGTATATAATTATATAAATGTAATTAAAAAAATGTATATCATAAAATGACACACAACTTGGCATTTCAGTCTCATCAGCGCTCTTCTCCTTTGTCTGAAAATATAAACAGTTAGGATGGGGCAGAGTGCTTATCCAGGGAGATAAGACAGAATGAGAGTGGTAGGATCAGCTTTGCTTCATCATTCCTAAAAGGTGAACGGTACAAGTTTTCTTGGGCAGACCTGCTCCTAACCACCAGTGCCCAACCTCATCAATATCCAGCTTACTGTTTTTGAAACTCCCTAGGAACCAACTAAGAGAATACGCAGAGAGTAACACAAGGATCTGGAATGAAGTGCCTTCATACCCTTGCCTGGTCTGTTTAGTTCCTGCACCCATATATACTCATTATGATCTTGCTGGCAGTGTTTTTTTCAAACATGCTCTACTGATCTCACCAGTAAGGTGCAGAGGGGATGGTGCTTGCACAGCAGGATCTCGAGCTGCCTGGAGGCAGGTGGTAGAAGCACCTGTACCTTCTCTTTGGAAGTAGCCTGCGGAAAATCTCAGAAGTGCTCGTTTCCTGTGTGAATTATTGTCAGAACACAAAATGGAGCCACCAACATTTTAAGAATCCAAATTACAGAACATAAGACAGTACACAAGTTTTTATGAACAATTTTCTCCCTACCATGTCATTACAGAGGCAGCTGCTTTTCCAGAGATTAGCCCTCAACCCGTGTTTTAATGAATCCCCACAACGTAACCACCTCTGCAACGTGCCCTCCAGGACCATCAGAAACAGTTCTCTCCTTGTGTTGCCTCTGAGGCTATCTCTGTGTCTGCTCTCAGGGCTCTCTCAGTCTCTGCTTGCCCTCTGGGCGTTGCTTCTCCTCTGTATGTCTCCCATGCTAGGCCCTGAGGCTTGCTGCGGCTATAAGGGTGCATTTGCTCTCAGGGCAAAAGCCAGTCTCCCACTTTCCCCTCTGACCTATTCCACGTTATCCAGAGTGCACACTTCAGGAGAAGGCAACTATGACCAGGCAGCCTTCCTCCTTTTGCCCTGCCACACCCCTTCCTAACAGGCCAGACTTTATGGCGCTTACACCATAAACTGTGAATAAATAAATTAAATTGTACAATCTGCCACATGGAGCTCCATTTCTCTTTGGCAGGTCTTGCAGCACGGTGCGGTCCACTGCTCACTCAGTGCTGACTGTGCCTCTGGCTTTCTGCTTGCTGGTTGTTCTGCAAGCTTCCTGCTACAGGCTCTCATTAGCAGTCTTTTCCAGTGGGATTGGGCAGAGCACACTTTAGTAATAAAAACAAGCAAGGGCATTCAGTGTAAGCCTTCCACAGAGTACATTACTTGCTGAGGAAAAACACCTGTTTCACTTCCATAAATGGGGATGGGGACAGTCCTGGCTCTGCAAACTTGTAAAAGCTTGGCATTTTGTATGCAATCACGTTAGCCATGCAAAATGGTAGCAAGGTTGATCTCTGTGCTAAACAGAACAAGCAATGCTCTAGAAGCTATGAAAAATTGGTGGTGGTGGAGGGTACTAAACCTCCTCTCTGTTGGACACCTGAATGTCTGAACTGCACTTGGACACACTGAAGACACAGTGCTTTTAAGTCAGGCTGTGGGTGAGTTTACAGACATCTGCAGAAATTGTTCTGAAAGGTGAATAATAAGCACAGTTCATTTCTGAAAGAGAAGAATATGCTGGCTCCCAGCACCTGGTAAATGAAATTAACTTTATATGCACTGGGTCCCCGCGTTGTTACTCCCATTCAGAATCTTCCTGCAAAATTCCTTTTCTTAGCCCATGCTAAATCACCACTCTCTTATCTCCTTCCACTGCCTCCCCGTGCTCTACAGTGTTTAACATAAAATACTTGATTTTACTTTCAGAGCCCTTCACAGTCTCTGCATACCAGTTTTTCATCTCTCAGTTGTGACTTATATATCAACTCTCCACTCCACTGCTAACATCCATCACCCACTTGTTAGATTTTCAGACATTTTTGTGCACTTTTTCATTCTGCCTCTCATAACTCAGAATTGCATCTTGCCAATATTAAGAAATGAAGAATGTATTTCAAATCTCTTCACTTTTCTCCTCAAAACCTTGCCCATGTGCTGGCCTATCATACAGACCAGCTCTATCCACTTCTGTCTTCATGTTACCCATCTGTTGTCGTTTACATTAGACTTAACGATAAGCTCTGATCTAGAGCCTGGTGATGTCCTGGTCCTCAGGACTCATAAATACTTCAAGCAGTACTAATAGAATCATAGAATCATAGAATGGTTTGGGTTGGAAGGGACCTTAAATATTATCTAGTTCCTATCCCCGGCCAGGGACACCTCCCACTAGACTAGGTTGCTCAAAGCCCCATCCAACCTGACCTTGAACACCTCCAGGGATGGGGCATCCACAGCTTCTCCTAGCAACCTGTTCCAGTGCCTCGCCATCTTCATAGTGAAGAATTTCTTTCTTATATCTAATCTAAATCTACTCTCTTTTAGTTTAAAGCTGTTACCCTTTGTCCTGTCACTACATTCCCTGATGAAGAGTCCCTCTCCAGCTTTCCTGGAGGCCCCCTTTAGGTACTGGAAGGCCACTATAAGGTCTCCTCCGAGCCTTCTCTTCTCCAGGCTGAACAACCCCAACTCTCTCAGCCTGTCTGCACAGGAGACGTGCTCCAGCTCCCTGATCATCTTTGTGGCCCTTCTCTGTAAGTGCTCCGACAAGTCTATGTCCTTCTTATGCTGTGGACCCCAGAGCAGAACACAGTACTCCAGGAAGGGTCTCACGAGAGCTGAGAAGGAGAAAATCACTTCCCTTGATCTGCTGGCCAAGCTTCTTCTGATGCAGCCCAGGATAAAGTTGGCTTTCTGGGCTTCAAGCACACGTTGCTGGCTCATATTCAGTTTTTTGTTTATCAATACCCCCAAGTTCTTCTCTGCAGGGCAATAACATCATGATAACATCATAATACATCATTGAAAAAATCATAAAGATACCAACATGGCTAGAGGATATCAATATTCTACAGAGAAAATAAATTCTGCAAAGTCACAACCCCACCTTGAACAAGAACGACCTTCAGAACTGTACAACTCCGTAAATAAGTTTAAGACATCCATTTATAACAGTCATAATAATATGCCCTTTCTTCCAGATATGCTGGCAGCTTTTGACCACAATTCCTTAAATAGCTGCTTCTTTCTAAAATCTTCTGGCCAAGATCTAGGAACTATCCTCCTACCTGATTTTCCTTTGCCCTGAAGGACATATTTAACTTCTTCCTGCACCTGTGCTGAGTACCTGACCATGGAAGCCAGTGGGAAAACTTCTGCCTGGCTAGCTCAAAGACATCGAAGACAGCACTAAGCAAATATTGTGTGACCCAGTTAGACTAAGAATCTGTGGGTTGTTGGATTCTGTCATGCACCACAGACCCCAGGAGATTTTACTTATTCAGCCTGTGGTCCAGATTTTCTGCTCCCCGTGTGTCCTCATGGCACAGAGGGATTCAACAGCCCTATGGATGGGTTAACCAGCTCTGATTTCTCACTTCTGTCTTGCGGCCACACTGTCTTTACAATTCCATTCTCAGTCACAGTTTCCTCAGTTAGTCTTGCTACAGCAGGTGTTTTTCTCATTTTGCTACATTTTCTTTGCAGGGAAGCAAACATTTGCAAACAGGCAAAAAGACCACTTCTTTAGCTGGATGAAATACGAAAGAACTTTATGGGCAGCTATAAAGAGAAGTCCTTTACATGTGGCAGCAAATGCCTAATAGCCAGGCTGCCTAGTTCCCTGCAGAGAGTCCCTAGATGGCTGCTTCCAGGGAAGTAATGCCAGCCATCCCACCTATCAGTAATCTCCCCCTTCAGCTGCAGCTTTCTTCCATACCAAGAGATTAACTGCTCCTTCAGCCTTCAGGTGTTCTGTGGACCACACTGTCTGGTTCTTCTTGGGTTTCTTTGCTTTTACATTGAGAAGAAACTCAACTTTTCCCTTCCCTTCCCTTCCCTTCCCTTCCCTTCCCCTCCCTTCCCTTTCTTTCCCTGTAATATACAGCACAGAAAAATTCAGTACTAGCACTGATGATATGTAAACAGCAATTTTTGACTAACTTCAAAGAAAATTATGGGCAGCAAAACTAAAATTTAGAATGAAACCATTATCTTAATGGAGTTTTAGAAAGAGCTTAGAAAGTGTATCTGATTTTTACCTACAGGTTTTTGGCTTATCGTCTTTGAGACAGGTACTATTTCACAAAGCAGAGTCTGAACAAAATCATGAAGAAACAAATAAGACTATACCAATTTTCCACTTGACAAACAACCTTCTCTGAAAAGGAGGAGCTCACATATCCGGTCATTAAGAGAAATTTAACTTTTGGTAGTGTCAGGCTGGAAAATAACTTGTCAAAGGCGCTTGAAGGAAAAGAGTCATTTATGACCATGCGGTCAGTCTGCTGTTTTAGAGCCCACCTGGAAAGGTTTGAGAAAACAGATTTAAGGTAAGAGAAGCATTTTTAAATCCTGTATTTCCTTCTATTGGCTTATTGCATACTTAAACATGCGAGACTAACACTCCATAGAGGCTTATAGGTGCAGAAATCAGCATTTAGACTCTGTCCTGTGCAGTCTGTAGCCTGCTCTTTGCTAAAAAATCTCTGTTGTGGTTTTGTTGTAACTAGAAATTAGAAGAGCTTTTCTTACCTTTTGTTGTAGTTGTTTGCTGGAAAGTCTGGCAAAATAGGTATTTTACATGTCATTTAATTTGAAACTTTTAAAACCATTCAATGAGTTAAACTGTAAAGCCCTCATTCATTTCTTTTCATTAAATTCCATTGAATTTGAATTTATCAAGCCTTGCTTTCCTGGCAGAGGGATATCTTGTATGTTGTACTTGCACAGTAAAATAGAAACATGGTTTAGGAAAACACATGCTTCTGATACATTCTAAACCTTATTTCAGAGTCTCTAGTCTAAAAAGGGAAGAGTATAAAAAATTTAACAACCTCAAGCACCACAGAAATATAAAAGTAACTATAAATATCCATATTATTTTAACTCATACTCAATCTATCTAAATTGCATAGATGGCATACAAAACCACTGTTCTGGCTTTAGTCAGTCTTCAGACAATATTCCTATAATTTTATTAATAAGAAATAGCTAAAAAACCTCAAGACCAGGTGTTGGATTGTGGCACAGAAAGGAGTACACTTGCATGTACTTGAACGTTCATTCCCATGGTACCTGACTGAACTGAGAGAGAGATAGTTTCCTCTTTATCACAAAAGATTCAAAGTAGGGATAGACAAAACTGGCATTTTAGATAAAGATAGACCCAAACTTCATCCTGAAACTCAAATGGAAAAGAACTTCATTGTAAGTGTATGAAATTGTAGTAACATGTTTCTGTATAACACAATCTTTTTAACATTTCTTTATTTTTACTAAGAACAACAATACTACAAAAGGGTGACCCTGGGCACTTCTGTTCAGCCCAATATAAAATAATGAGGGAAACAGCAGAAAAATATGACTGATGATTTTTTTTTACTGTTATCTCTAGGGAGGAAACAACAAATTAAGTCCATTTCCAGGCTGTGAGCTGCTAAAACTTAGGGGACATTCGCCTTGGATGAAATGACCCTGTAGCACCTACTGGTTTCAGGCATACCAAATATATTCAAAGATTTTTATGAAGTCCCAGAACCTATGGCTCAAACACATATTTGGAAAAGAAGCTGGGTGCCAAAAAAGAAACTGAAGACTTCAATAGCAGGTGAGGATGTATCCTCCTCCTTGTTTTCTCTCTGAGAGCTGTCTCAGTGTGAAAATGCAGCTCTCTAATGCTTTCTTTTTCATCATTCTCTATTACTGTAAATGTTTTGCCTTTAGACAAAGTTTGTATATTTCTATTTTTTTTCTTTC
>VXAL01007873.1:26450-69709 GCA_013399475.1 Chauna torquata
TTCTCTCTTTTAAATAGGTCATTGTCTACAAACCTGGCTGGGACTATTCTTACTTGAGAATGCAGGTGGCACCATCTGTCCCTATGAGTTACGTGCCAGACGATTCTGGCTTTGCTTTGTATGTGAATATTTCTCCTGCATAAAATTGCCTTATGCAGACCATGTGAAACTGGCTGTGCCCAAAAGGCTATGAAATGCAGAAAGTATATGAAATAACAGAGACTTCAAGAATTTCCTTTATTTCAACAGCATGTAGAAAGCAAATTTGTATTTGATGTTTGCTTTGAGGTATCTCAATCAGAGTTAAACACAATGTCCTAAATCCATAAGGTAAAATGTGGACTGCTTTACGGGTGTTTTTTTGTTGTTGTTGTGTTTTTTTGTTATGTTTTGTTTTTTGTTTTTCTGAAAACACAGATGTTATCTGACTTATATCTCTTTCTAGATAGTCTGAGAAGAGCAAAATCTCTCTCTCCTGTGGCACTGGGGCTTCTGGGATAAAACATCACAGAGCTCATATTCCGTACCTGCACTGTCAGCTGTTGGAATTAACTTCCCACCTGCCCCAGACATCCAGACCAGGGCCATTCCAGAACAGGACAAAGGCACTGAACTCGCAGAAGTTCATCTTCTCATTCTAAATCAGCTCTGTTTGGCTGCTGAACACAACGAACCTACTGTCCCACAGAAAGCGAGTCTGGTCATCATCTTGGAGAGGCAGGGTCCTGGGCATTCCCAGATATTTGTGCATTAGCTGTAGCTCCCAAACTGGTCTTCTCCACATGACCTGTGCCTCCACATCAGCCCAAAAATTGTAACAGAAGATTCACAAAACTCTGCTTCCAGACAAGAAAATAACAGAAATCTCACAGTAACTTTTGTCTAAAATCAGCCCACTAAGGTGGGGTTGTCTGGTAGCAATATCTTCTATTTGTCAGGATAACCATTTTTCGGGGAAACTTTCCACTCAGGGCACCAGATTGGTAAAAGTATTTACTATAAAAGATGCTTACTGAAATATACAGTGGGCTTGGTCTCAGTTACTTCCTGTGCTTCCACTGAAGTCCATCGAACTTAGTCATTGGGCAACACAACAGAGTTGTGGATTCATTGGGATTAAACTCTCAGTTACATGCATGCAACCCCAGTGGATTCGGTGGAGATGCAAAGGAATACATGATGGCAAAATTTGGCTTGTTGCTGTATATCAGGATGCAGGTGGCACCATATGCAAAGGGATTCTAGTTGTTTGGCAGATGTTCACAGCTGTCAGTGAGCAGAGAAAAAAACTCACAGTTAATACACATTTGGGCAGGGATCTGTTTGAGAAAAATTACATTTGTTTTTTTTTTTTTTTCAGTTTGCTGATGTTACCCTTCACTTTGAAGTTTGCTGCAGTTGCTGGGGAGAAAGAAAAATTAAAAAAATACCCTTCATCATTCATGTAGTAATTGATTCTATAAGAAAAATGAAGTGACATATTTACGTAGACTTTATACTATATATTCAAACATATTTAATGTGCAGGTTGGCTAATTGTTACTTACTGTCTGTTTTTCCACTCAGCGCCATTGTTTTTGTTCTGAGAGTTCTTTAAACTTATCTATTTATCTATGCAGGTTTAAAAGTTTGCACTCTGCATATTTTGGAACATCAGAAATGTATATCACTGCTTCATAGGAATCCTGAATAACTTTGTTGTGATAAAGGACATGGGAAAGAGAAGTGCTTAAAAGTAAACAATTGTGATTTTATCCTTTGGAAAAATCCTAGGGAAGCTATGTCTGTTGACAGCAAAGTTTGTTGCTCCAAATAGCAGGAGCAATTTTATGATGTCCACTAACGTGCTCAGATGCTTTTCTTTCTTCCCTCCCTTGTGCTGTCTTTTCCCACTGGGGATAATAAGTTGAAGCAGCTACATATAATAGAAAGACCACCATATCTGCAGCATATTTCTTTTGAAGCACAGCTTTTTGAACTATATTGCAACAGCTTGGCATCACAGATTTGAATTAATTCTTTGGTAGATCTCGCTCATTCTGACTAGCCTACCAATTCTTCCCAGTCATACATATTGTATTACAGCATTTGCAGACGGGACTGGGAAGCACAGCCACCCCTCTGATAACACAGTTCCCAGAAAGTCAAATCTGAGCACCTGAAACAGAGCTTCAGGAGGAACCGGGCTTTTGCACAGTTGCCCACAAACACCACAGCTCAGAGGGAATGTTGGCGTTTCTCTTGCAAACAGTGAAGGCTCACTGCCACCTGTGGGCAGCAGCTAGCATCAGCACATGCTGGAAAAAGTCACGAGAAGGTCACTAACTGCGATGGCTCTGCTGATTAAAGACCCTCGGTCGCTAAAGGATCTGCAAAGCCACCCATCTGCATATACAACTGGGTTTTAGTGCCTGACCTCCAGATCGCTGTCTTCAAACCAAACTGCCCAGGAGCTGCTGACCGGCCTCCAATGGACTTATCTCCTGGGGCTGGGTTATGCTAAGCCTGGGTGAGAGCTCTGGTCCACCCTCCCTTTTGGTGGATGAAACCTTTGTGACAGCTTTGTCCATTCTGAGTCCTCTGGCACCACATAAGTGATCGCTACATGTGCCCCTTGACTCTGTCTGCATGCTTTTTTCCTCTGGACTTGAAAAAGCTAGGTGATGCTGGAAACTTCATCCCCTCTGTCAGATTGGATTGAAATTGTCAGTGGTTGAAGCATTAATAGGGGGCAGAATGCACAGATAGAAACAGCAAACAGCTCTAGTCTCACAAACCTTGTTTTCATAGGAAACCTAGGCAAAAACTAGTTGTGGAGGCTACATTTAAAAAAAATTCCTAGAATCAGTCTTATGGATTCAAAGAGATTGATCGGTAGACAAAGAATTTTCTTTTGAATCATATGTTTCTGTAATGGCAGTTCTCTGATCTAACTTCCTGTGATGTTTTGTGGGGGGAAAAAGAACAGCCTATATAATTTTGAATGTTCAAGGGAAGCAATTCTTTTGAGTTATAAAATATTGTCTTGACCCTATAAAGTAAAATACCATCAGGAAAATAAAATATAATAATAAAAAAAACCCTGTAGTTAAAAATAAAGTATACAGGTGATGCATATTATACATTTTTTAAATTTGCAAAATTTTGCAACATAAAATGTTGGTAAAGTAAACAACATTAAATGCCTGAGTTTAGATGTGACTCTGTATGTGCTGTTTTATAAACACATCCTGTGAGTATTTATATTCCTATGCATGTATGTTTGCAGGCAGTTATTTTTTTGTAGCGGGGGCCAAACTTCACACTTCATGCGTTCCTTTACATTCATGAACTCACCTGCAAATTTCTTTACCCCTGAGCTATAAGGGATAGACTGGAGAATCTGAGTGGAACCCAGCCACACACATACAGATAAGCCAAAGTTTGCATGTGGCACAAAGGAGTACAATTCTTTCCACTGTACCTCCACCAAATGAGGATTTGCTGAGAGGGAGACTCTTTATAGGTCTTTACACTTAAAATACTGTTTAGTAGTTGATTGCATCAGGGGCATAGTCATTTTCCTTTCTTTGGATCCTGTTTCATACCGCTGCTCTGCTGCTGTCCGCCAGGGCCGTCAGGGCTGGCAGCTGCCCCGTCAGAAAGCCCTTGGTGGAGCGGGCGTAACGCTACGCTTGGCTGTGCTGTGCGGAGGGCGCGTTGCGTAATGCCCATCAGTTATGAGCTTAGGCACCGGGTACGACAGAGCTCGGCCAGACTTCTTGGCTCTGAGTGAGTTGCCAAACACCACAATAGGTATGTGATCTTATCTTCTTAATAGTGTGTAAAAAACTTAGCACAATTTGGACACAGCATAAATATTGTTGACAGTGTTCTTTAACAAAATTATTCACAGCAGCTTAGTTCCAGCTGTACAGCTCCTGCCTTGTCTGTTTCTCAATAATGCTCCTATAACAAATATTTACAATGCAGTACCTGTTTTCCCAAAAGGTACAAAGTTTTGTTTATGAATTCTCCTTTATAAAAATTAGCATTTTTTTTTTGTGTATTTCCAAACTTATCATAATATATTGTGGTTTTGGCAAGATCTGAGATGGCTGTACATAAAAGGATCTAGGACATCTGTTAATCCTAGGATATTTAATTAAATATTACTACATAAACATAACAGTTTACCAAATATTTACTTATTGAGTAATGCGGAACTATGAAAATTCATTTTATACCTATTCTTGTGAAGACTGATATTTTCATCAGTGCTCATGAAACTGAGCCAGAGTAAAACACACTTCAGCTTTTCCAACGGCAAGTACAGGATGAGCCATAAAAACAGCAGACTCCTCTAATCCATAGAGAAGTACATGTGCATGCTTGTGTGCCATGTGCATGCCTGTTTAAAATGAGTTAGACACATTCATGGAAGATGATCTACCAAGGAGCATCTTAGATGAAGATGCCACCTCTGGCTCTGAAGGATGGGCGCTTCAGGTACCTGGAAGGTTGAAGATTATGTTGGGTGTTACCTCTGTACAATTGTTTTTATCGTTTGTTCGTTTGGTTGGTTTTGCCTTTTATTTTATTTTGTTTTGTTTTGTTTTATTTTATTTTACTACTCTTCTTTAGGCCTCCAATGCTGATCACTGTGAGACATAAAACATGGCTAAATGATGGACCTTTTTCCTGCTATACTATGACTACTCTTATCTTAAGCTTGTAAGAGAGAAAATCATGTGACTTGTGAGTAATTTATTCTTTTTAGCAAAAAATCTGGTTAGTAATGAGGCAACAGTTTCCTCTGTGTTCTTTCCAGGCTGGACAGAAGCAGCATCATGGACAGTCACACAGCTTTGGAGCAGAAAAAAGCTAGTAGAGCGAATCCTCAGAAGGGGAGCAGACAGACCATAGTGTTATATTCTTCTACTCATGCAGTCCCAGCCTGATCCTGCCTAATCTTATCACTGCTCCCTTGTCATTTTAACTGTTATATATGTACTTCAGCAAACAATAGAAAAGCAAGCCGAACCCCTTCCACTGGTCCCAACCCAGTCTGAATTTGCTGTCTGCTGCCATGAGATCCAGCTGCAGACTTTTCCTTGCAGATGGAAAAAGTCTTTTTCCTCATTAGAGAATGATAGTTACTGAAATGTTTCAAGAAGTGGGTTCAGTGTTCAAAGTTTGCTACGCAGTCATTCCCAGCAGAGGTCCAAGCATTTCTGTTCTACGTGGGCCCTTACACTCCTCTGAATACTGAAGGATGTGAAGGAAAGCTTTGTCACATTACTTATGCAAAACAAAATGTGCAGCAAGAGAAGCAGAAGAAAGAAGAGAGGTCCCTACAGTGGACTTCTGAAGAGACATTTCCTCTGGCCTGCCGTCTGTTCCCAAACAAACACAGAAATTATGCATTTGCATTCCATGCGATTTCCATTTCATGCCAGTTTCCATTTCTCCTCCTCCTCTCTGAGTATTTAGCAAACACGTATCTGCATTTTTGTATTTGCCTTTCCTCCAGTATTATTCTGTATGGGGCCTGGGAAGAAAACAAATGCAAATAAGAGGGCTTGTATCAGCCACTTCCTCCTCATGCATCTGCAAACAGCCACAGCACTATCAAATTTTAGGGTTGCTAGGTCCCCACCTGGCTTCTGCTGGAATTCTAAAGAGATATTCCAGTACCATACCATTTCATTTTGCTTTGGTCATCAGGGCTTTTAGAGACTTATCACCACATAGCTCTGCTTATATTACTGGTAGGTTTCCCTCATGTTCTTCATTTCAGACTAACTGTGCTCTGAAGCAGCCAGAGCAGCTCTGACTTAGCTTTGACTTCTTTGCCATCCAGAAAGGTAACACAGAAAAGACATTCAGGACCTGGGATCTAGGTTTACTAACTCTGTTGGATACTGAAGATCATGGATCAAAGGGATACAGCGGTACACATTTTCTCCAGCTGTGATGCCTAATCTGATTTAGGCCTGAAAGCACAGCTATAAAACAGGTAGTGAGAGCTATAAAGAGGAGAGCTATGGGGAAACAGGAAGTCTTTTAGATACCAGGTGAGCTTTCTTTTATGATTAAAGCCATTGAAAGGAGTATCTTATCTAATGCCTGTGCTGTGAAACAGATATAAAGAAAGAGTTGCCCTGACACTAAGGTAGCTGATCTGGAGCTCCCACGCTCTGCTTCACAGTAGGTTTGGCAGGACGGTGGGTCATGGTGATGATAGGGGTGGACAGCTCAGGCAGTGGGAAAAAGCAACTCTCTACAATTGGTCTGCACAGGGAAAATCATTACTGTGCCTCTGAAGGTGCTTCCTGTAAAAGGTGAGTATAGACTGCATGTATTGTTTTAAAGTGAATGAATTTGTCTCCCACACGTTGCCAGAAACAGGTTCCCCAGCCTTGGCTTGATCCAGTGAGGTGCATGTACTTTTCTTACTCACTTTGCTCCTCAGCAGAAAGAGAACACAACTCGAAATCCTCATGGTGTTTATACCTCTACTGTAATTCTTCTAACTGCTACCAAGTTGCCACAGGCAAAAGTTTAGCTCATGACAATTACCCCCTTCTGAGATATGAAGCATCCTCAAACGATGCAACTCCCAACCGGAACAATGCTGTCCTTGGATTACCTATAAATCCAAATTACTGTTGCTCATAGTCAGACAAGGATGCTCCTCCCATTACCAGCTTAACCTGGTCTCCAGTGTTCTTTAGGCTTCGCTTTTTCTTCCAGGAAAAAACTAATAAACATAGAAAATGTCAGAAAAAAATGTCATATAAATATGTGTGGATGTTCTTGCACATGCCATTCTTACTCACTTTTGCATTTTTTACTTTTCATACTCTTTCTTTCACTGCTTTAATCTTACCTTTCTTTTCTGTCTCCTTTTCTGCCAATGACTGATTGCAGTTTTGTATTAAAAAAGAATAAAATTTTGGATGACCTGCCAGTAGTTAAGCTTCATGTGATCACATAACATTTTAAATTGACTGACAAGTCAGTTAACTCCACCAGTGCTGAAGTTCAGATGACCTGATTGAACAACTGCTTCAGGTAGCAAAGAGCAGAAGTGAAAAAAAAATGCAGAAAAAATTCCTTTGTATCTTCTGTAACTTGCATTTGGAGCTTGCTTCCAAAATTTGTCAAACAATAGCCCAACTTTTCAGTCTAGTCTATCTTGTTTCATCTTCACCCCCTCATTTACCCCCCTCCCCTCCCTTTCCTGTTTATCCATCTTTCCTCTCTTCAGGAATGCTCTCTCCCTCTTGCAATGTCTCACTGACTCCCTTTCTTGTGCAAGCCTTTCCCTCACATTGCTCATGGTATCCAAACTTCTGCTTTTGCATCCCATCCCACAATATGTCACTTTCCGCCCTTGTGGGATACTTTTCACCCCCCTGCACCGACCTAACTCTTGCAGTACCCCCTGGTGATGTCCCACCTTCATCTTCAATCCTGGCTGTCCTTCTGTCCACATCACGCTCTGGGTCACACATCACTCCTTGTTCTGCCTTTCCCATATCATCACTTTGCTGTAGGTGGATGACTATTCTGATAGTCACTATCATATCTGATAGTCTTTTGCTATACGTTTGCCTCATGGTCTAACTTCTATCTGCATTTTAATGGGAGAGCAACATCATGTGTAACACTCTCTGGTGCCAAGCAGTGCAGAAACACCACCCAGCTCTATGATGTTTTGAGCCTTCCAGTCTAGATTCAGACTTGCTGTGGAAGTGTCTCTACTTCAATATATTCCTTTTTCTTAAAAGTAAAATGTATTTTATAACATGCTAAACATTTCCACCCGGGTTCACATGCACTGCATGTGTGATTCAATCATCTTTAATTTTGTTAATTTCCTTTTTCTTTTTTTCTTCTTTTGCATGAGTGTCTGTGTGGTGGAGGCAAGATGTAGCTGCAAGATATATGTGGTGTGAATTTTTGCAGTGTTTACTCTCGCCATGAGATTGCAGAGATGAATCTGACCACGATTTGTCAGATATGAGGAGTAATTTTATTCATTTGTTTGTTTGTTTGTTTGTTTCAGGAGATGGTAGGAATTGTGGGGGTGCCTGACCTGAAGGAACTTGATTTTCAGAAAGTAGCAATCATTTTTCCAGTTGAAAATAGATGTCTTGACTGAACAAATATCCAATTGTCCAACACCTGCTACTGCTCTCTAGAGGTAAATGGGCAGAACCAGCCAAGCAGCAAGAGGGCAGAAGCTGGCTGCTGGGTGGGTAGCTGCTTTTTCTTGTCTTCCAGGTCCCCTTCACTCCCTCAGAATGGCCCAGGATCCAGAACCATCGGTATCATCAGACACGATAAAGTTGTTCCTCCTGGAAATGCTGGGGTCAGATGTCTCCACTGATGGGAACAGTCTGTTACCTAAGAGAGAGAAAATTACGGACAGCTGGAATGACAGAGGTGTAGCTGGATCTGGAGACATGGCCTCAGTATTGAGACAGCAATGTGTTATAATTTCCAGTTAAACAGGACAGCCTGACCCGAGAAAGGATGAGGAGTACGCATCCATCCTTCCAAGAAAGTGGGTTACTAGAAGGAACACGCTAAGTTGAAAAACTTCACCTTGTTTTCATTTAACAATGTTGTAAGTGTGAATGTTTGCTGTCATGGCTCACACTTGCTTCCTTTGCCTGAGGAAGACCCATTATGAGTTGGTTGCAGGGCAGTCTGTGTGTCTACTCAAACAGGCTGTAGTGCTGTCCCAGGCTGTGCGATAGCTCCCAGTGGTGGGTACGCAGGATGGGGAGAGTCTCAGTCTCGTCTTTAAAGGTTGAGGTCTGGTCTAGGGGAGTTACTTGCAGGCTGAGAGTGGGGACACTCTACAAGTGAGAGGGGGGCTGCAGAATGTGGAGTCTGCAATCACGCCAGTCCAGCCAGGAATGAATCAGCTACCCTCCAATGGTCCAGAAGCTCCAGCCTGCATTACTCTGTTTTACGCAAGAGAAGTACATCTCCGAGCGTTCAGCTGAGCACCAGAAGTAACTGTTTTTTTTCTTGTGATGTGTGAGTTGTTTTTTCCCATTTCCAGCCTTTTCAGGGGATTTCAGTGTGAATTTCATCTCCCCTGACTTTAAAGTACTTGTTGAGGATTGGGCCCTGAACGACTTCTAAAATATTTTGCTGCAGAAAGACAAGTACAGAAAGAGCTTGCATGCATTGAGTCCCAGTCTGTTAGTGGAAGGGAAGCTCAACAGTCAGCTTATCCTGACAATTTCCCTTCAGCACGGCTGTTGCCAATGTTATCCTGAGAGTTCCTGTGGTTCCATGCAAAACCTACTGCCCATCCATCAGCAGAGTACAGGCCTTTTAATTTGGCCATGGTGATATATATGTAACTGAGCCCAACAAAAAAACACAAGGAAAAAATGCAGTTCTCCACTCCTAACCTCCTCACCAGCCCCCCAAACTCCCTCCTTCATTCTGCAGTTGGAAAGTGAAAACAGAACTTTAGCTCTGTTTTCTCTCTCCTGGTAATCCTCTGTCAAGAGGCTGTCTGTCACTCTTTCCACCTCAATGAAAACATCATCAGCTTTTTCATTTTAAGTGTTGACTTGAGAGACAAACCAGCCCTCATTTGTACCTTAATGTTCGTCTAGAAAGTGTTTTAAGATTTCAGGTTACACTCAGCAAGCCAATGCCCAGTGGGTCTAAGGGCTTAGATGGAGCTGGTCTCTCAGCCAGGAATTTATTGATTTGATACAGTTTCTTTTGTTACTTCTGAAACTCAAAGCATGAGATGGGAAAGGGGGGAAGACCTCAATTAATAAAAGTATGAAATAAAATGCATATGTAAAGGGAGGTAAATAACAGGCAGGGAGCAGAAAATACATGTATGCAGGAATTGAGTTTGCAGGGAAAACGCAGTCTCATGTTGCTGGAAAATAAAGATAGACTAAAATAAATTCCCAGTGTGTCATTCCATGCTCGTTATGGTCCCAAACAGGGTTGTGTGCTCCAGTCCTTCTCACAGAAGGCTTGTGTCATGCTGCAACTACTGCTACTCCAGAATGGTCTGCAGGTCCCTGATTTTGGTTTATTGCTCTGCACTGGAGATTATTACATAAGGAGGCATGAAAACTTATGAATTTAAATTGAGGATAAAATTGATGGAGCTAGTTTAACTGGGTTAGCACAGGCAGCACAAAAGCTATTGTTTAACAGCTGTTGTCACTGGGTGGTGTCTGACACACTTGTGCACAAGAGAGTGGGATTGCGGTGATGATAATGATGGTAACGGGGGGAAAACTGGTGGTTGGTGTGGTCCATTTTATAGAGGCTGCACTCTCTGTAATCATTCACTTCTATCTCAGACTTCTATGGTTTTACTCCTGAAACACAAGCAGCAGGAATTATTTTCTTTCCATATTTAGAGACTTGGTGGCTAATAAAGGAGCTCAGAGTCTGTATATACTGGCATGTAGGAGAGGGTATCAGAGTGCTCTGTTCATGAGCCTGCAGGACCAGCCACGGTGGCAGACAATTTGGTTTAAAGCACAGACCGAGCATATCCCTTTGGGATGATCACTGTGGTAATGATGATTGATAGAAACAACTCACACCCACATGAACAGAAACAGACAGAAGACGGAACTTAGGTGGTTATTTAGAGGAAAGTCAGACTACATAGACATTTTCTCTGTTGTTGTGTCACACTACCTGTACTTATTCTGGACTTGCACCAGTGCAGGCAAGAGTAGAATCACTTTTTTGGTTCAATACAATAGCTATTAAATGACAGTAATCACCGAACAGTACTTCTGAAAAATTTAGAAATTACAAAAAAATGATAGAAAACAGAGGATGGGAACAAAAAGCTGAGTGCTGGATAACTTACAAAGCTGGAGTAATCATTCCCATGGGACTGTTTAAAAGCCATAAAAAGTTGGAAGTTTTTAAGTAACAGTTGTTGAATTGGAGCAGCACTGCTAACAAAGACTGACAGTAAATGCAATAATTGAGTACAAAGGCTGCTTTTGCTACCATATTATTTATTAGTTTAATTAATGTTAGATCCCTGAGGGAGTTGAATAACTTGAGGTTTATGTTTTTCTATTTTCATACCTACTTTATCCTTGTTCTGTATCAATTTCTAAGGAGAACAATGTAACAAACTCATTTTATATGTTATATGGAAAAAGATCGCAAAGAATCTAATCCGAAGGTATAGGGGAGTTTAGTCTTCTCTCAGAGTAAGAGAAGAAGGGCTTCAAAATGTGTAATTTCCATTAGACGAATTGTTCTCTATCAACAAAATGAAGCTTCTTAAAAGCAAGAATAACGCTTTCCTTTCTTGCATCTTGTTCATAACAATGAAATGATAGGCTTGATCACTGTTGTTCTTTCCCATTGGATGAAACCCCATGAAAAGTATATTCACATTTTTTACTAAGGGTACATTTATAAATGAGTTCAGCACACAACTGATACTTTAATCCATGGTTAATCTACTTCTCTAGATCCTTTAAGAGTCCAACAACTCAATAGATAGTTTATAACCATCTAGAGTACATTAATCTCTGTAACATGGCTATAACATCTGTTAATCATTTGTTACCCCCTTGTACACCATTTATAAATGCAACCTTTACATGGAGTTTGACTGAAATATTTCGTGTTTGTACAACACTTTCTTTTCAAAGAATGCAAAGCACTTTGCAAGCATCGTTTAGTGGAGGCTTATTACTCCCACATGTTGTAGGTGAGCTGTATCCTCATTTTAACAACAGACTAAGAAAGAGGGTTACATCCACACTGGAAGAAGGAAGTGGCACTTGTGAGCTACATCAGATCGGCAGACTCCTGTATCCCACAGACTTCCTGTACAAATTACTGCCTGTAACTAATACCACACCAGTGTCCACATTGTGCTTCTCAAGCCTCATGCCTAGGCATGAGGCTTAGGCTCTTGCAATCCCATTCCTAAACTAAATATGAATGGATGCAAGCCTTCCAAGGGATGGTCAGCAGGCCCTCAGGAAGATCTGCTTGAAACTTCGGTCTGCATAGGCTTGTGTCTCCCTGTACTTAGTCCTCCCAACCAGTAAGCAGAGGTGAAACTACCTTTACCCAAGGACATTCTTTAAAGTATGAGTGAGCTTTGAAGCTTGGGTTAGAGCCTTGCCTCAGAAGGAACTTGTATTCTCAAGCATGGGTGTTTGCACTTGCAGTATGTGTCTTTGGTCCTTACAGTGGGCTTGGAAGCACCCTCATTTCTGCAATAAACCAAGTCTCACTGCTTTTCATGACACAGCAAAGGAAGGTGTGGTAAGATCAAATGCAAAGATAAGACTTTCTTGCTCCATCTCAACCACAAACCAGTTCTGGCTCCCTGAACAGGCATCATGTTGTACAAATAGGGTTATACCATGAGTTCCTGCACTCCTGTTTCATCAGAGCCAACGGCTGCCTGTGCCATTTTCTGGGCCTAATGGGACAGTGCTATCTTTGTAAGTCCTCCTTGCTATTTCCATTAACAAGGACCTCTGTTTTGCAAACCAGTGTTTGGTCAGCCTGTTCCATCCATCACCTTTCATCTTCTCACTATCCCGGACACTGTGCATTTCTGCACTTCTTATTGATCCCACAGTCTTTGCTAACCACAAACAAAACCTGAGGATGCTTTCTGTTTACTCATGAGCAAGGGCAGTCTATGAGCTGCTGGTGGAAGATGTGTTAGAGTTCAAAATACTATACAAGAGCTAGGCTATTCAGAAGGTGAGGAAATCAAATATGGGTGATTGTACTGATTGCCAAGCTCTACTCAGCTTATTTTCAGTTTCTTGGATGTATTCACATATCTGCTTTCTCACTTGTGACAGGATATTTTACTGACTGTCTTACACATAAGCCTCCTATTCTTCTGAAAACAGGACATTTTTTCATACAATTTTCTGCCTAAAATAATAATATCCAATGCTTTTTTTGGATCCCTTTTTTGTATTTAGAATGAGTCAAAAGGCTATACCAGAATAAATTTAGAGAGAGTGAGTTTGATAAATACACCTGGCCTGAAAGGGTTCCCCGGCCATGGAAACAGTTGCAGCAAAGTGAAGCCTGCTCCAAGTATCATGAGTGCCTTGCCATGGTTACTTTACCTCAGTGACCCCCTAAAGAGGCAGGATTTGCAGTTTGTGGAATTGGAAGGAGAAGCTGTTCGGGTGGGAGACTGAGGGAGCACACAGCCGCCCTCTGTGAGATCCTCAACCACAGCTTCAGAGAAAATAGCCCTGGAGGTAGCTACGCACACTCAGCCAACCCCATAGCACCTCGCTGCTCCCTCAACGAAGATGTGGGAGCTGTGTAACTGCTCCTGATCAGGAAGGCTCTGTTCCAGGCAGCAAAATTAACACTGATCACAGTCCTGCACACTTGTCCACAGCACCTTATCGCTCCCTGACCCAAGTCCAGTGGGACTGCATAAGGTAGCCCATAGTTTGCTCACTAATACCAATCTGTGATGCATATGCCTTGCAAACTGCTGCCTGTTGTAGACAGATCTGGGCTAGCTGGGTCCTGAAAACAGTCTAGCAATAATAGCAGACCACCAAGCAACACTAACACATGCTATTAGTTCTACAACTCTAAATCTTTTCCCCCTTTTTTTCTTACCTGTTGGGGCAGGCGTCTGTTGATGCATTCCCTTGACACATCATACTGCAATTCCACCGTATGGTGATGGCCCCTCAGACAGTGATGTACCTTACCCATGACGACTCTCCCAGGTGTCTGACTTTTTGATACCAGCTTTCCACTTCAGTTCAGAAGCATGTTCTCTTTCTGCAGAAAAGTGACTCAGGCCTCCACTTAAGCTTATTTACCCTCTACTTTCCTGTCAGACCAAAGCATTGCTTCTGTAAACCTTTTGTATCAACACAGAATACAGAATACTCACCGTATCACCAAAACACTTTGGATACTGAGGACTACCCAAATGGTAGTTTTAAGAAATATTGTTTCCCAAGCAATTGGTTGAACAAGCACTGTTGGGTACCTGCCAAACTGGAAAAAAATAAAATAAATTAAAAAAAATTGTCTCCCATTACTCCTACCATTTCTTCTTTAATGGGAAATAGAAAATTTGCTCAATGACCCTAGTTCTTTTAGTGCAACTACCATGGTTGACAGCAGGATAATGCATATCTCTCCCTTCTTTTTGTTTCTCTGTAAGAAAGTCAGAAATCTCCAAAGGTAATAAACAGTATGACAGTTTGACTATTCATCACAATACTGTACCCCATTAAGAGCTATGTTATCTTCTCCAGTTACTAGGGTCCTCTTCTCCTCCACAGAAGCTCCATGATTTAACAACTTGTAAATATAAATGCAGGTACTTTGTTCCTGTAATGTAACAAATGTCACCATCTCTCATTTGTTATTAACAAGTATATCCCATTCTGACATTCCTTGAATGACAAACTCATTGTACAGCATAAGACTTCCTGTTTACTTTATATGGTCTGTAACCTTATTTCAGAGCAAACATCAATCTTTCTGGTGCAGATAGGCTTGCCTGTGTTTAGCTTAATAAAAAGTGGTTCGTCTTACTCCAGGCTGACAATCCATTCTTTCTCCAGTTTGCAATGTTCCCTGTTTCTCCAGTGAGGGACTCCCCTGGGAGAATAGTGCTCTTACACAACCATAGCAGATGGGTTTGTGAGGGAAGAAGAAGCCTACTATTCCATCCTTCTGCCTCAGGAAGAGTGACCTGTGTTAGGCCATACCTGAGTTGTCTTCCTTGACCTCATCCTCACTGCCAATACATGTATAGCTCGCACTGGCAACCTCTTGCAAAGATCAGTGATCCACTGAAGTATGTGCACCTTTCTCTTACTGCTGGTTGTTAGTGGAGTTTGCCAGCGTGCATGTAGCCGTAGGGGATGGTTTTTGAGGACTCTATGGACTACCTGCCTTGATAAACCTGCAGTCCAGCTTGAGCTGTTTTCCGCATGTTTTTGCTTTGTCTGCAGCCAGTTCTCTGCCTTGCATTAGTTTGTGCACAAGTATTGTACCCAAGCCCTTGTCACCCTCTGGTTCTCCTGTTAGGATCTCCCTAAAATCAGAGGATTGTTTTTTCAGCCTTACTATGATCATGTATTCTCCACCTTTCCTCTCCTTTTTGAACTTCCTGTCTGAAAACATTATTTCACTTTTCTGCAGAATGTAGCTCTCTCCAAATGTCTATACCACCATGTGTTATTTAGCATCCTTTGCCCAGGTTATCTGAAACCATTTAAAACATTCAGTTCCTTAGAGATGGTTATTTTCAGAAAGAAGGCTTCCTTTAAGTGCCTCCTTTTTTGCTTGTAGTTACATACAGGACAATCAGCTGTATAAAGCTTCTCCATTTTCCTACCACAATTCTGTCTGCACTCAGGTCTGGTGAAGACATCCATTGCTCCATGCTGCTACAGTGGGTATTTTCTAGTCCCTTCAACTCTTGGTACTCCAGATTGCAGAGGAGCCTGGGCAAGATGTCTTACCTGCAGTACTAGAGACCTCAGTGGTTGGCACTGCATAGCACAGGTCCTTGAATAACATGAGCTATTCCAAATGTTTTTCACAAGATATGTTTAAAAGTTACAGTTCCCCACATTATCCTCTTCAACAGAGATGAAAATCCCTTGTCCCTCTACAACTGGCTGAAAACCACTTAAATCTCCATGCTTCAGATCCATGTCCTTGCCTGAAATCTGAACAGACTGTTGAAAATACCAGCATAACAAGAGGATGAACAATCCCTCCCTTGCTTTGATGTGCACACTGTCACAGACTGGGCATTTAACTTTGGATTCCAGCTGATGCAGCTGAGGAAAGCAAGGGGAAAGGGACTTTGTGCTAGCTGATGCACAGAACGGTCTCTGGTTGTTTTGTAGAAGCCAAGGAATTGCATGGAGACAGTAGGTTGCCAGATTCCTTACCTGAAAGAAATACTTTGTTTCCTGGTAGTAACTCTGCAGTTGCCTTGTAACACTTCCTTTCTGGTCTGGTTCCCTCGACTCAGCTAGCCCAGCCAGACTGGAAAGCTTCTTGTCCGCCTGCCTGAGCCCAGGAGCCTAACCCTGCCTGATACGGCAGGGCTAGCCTCCTGCCACTGACCACCCCTCACTCACTTCTTGGAGAGAAGGTATCTCAGCAATTTTTTTATTATTTTTTTATTTTTATTTTATTTTATTTTATTTTATTTTATTTTTTTCCTTTAAAGGGGATCTGCATAACTCAAAGGGGAAAACTAATGCCAGGGAACATATGATAGCATCTTGTTCTGAAAACCCTTTCAGAATGAGGAGCAAAATACTGAACAGACACAGCATGCATTTGGCCTTCTTGCAATGCCTATTACTGCCAATTACTGCTGAACAAAACCAGGGAAAGACCTCTGGAGGGCAGCCATACATTTTCAGCTTGTTCTTGAAGGTCTCGCATTATTTTGGCTCCTCTTTGATCTTTATGAAGCCCAGAAAAGCCAAGTGTGCAGAAGTTATGTATTCAATATGTACATGAACTTTAGGCTGCATGAAGGAGAAAGCTACAGATTCTTGCTTTTGGAAAAATGTCTTTGCCCTCAGTCTCCCCAACTTCTTAAATCACTTTCTTTGTGCATTTTATTCTATTTTGCCCGTCTTGTGGTCCATCTCACTCTTAAGTCATATAAAAGCTGGCTGATCCCACTGCGGACAAACTGAAGACCCAGTTGTATGCATCTCCCACAGGTTCTTAATCTCCTTTAATTTACTGCATGTGTCTCTGACATCTCCTTTCTCTCAGTTATAGTCTCTTGGAAATTAATTTAATAAAAATACTAATAATATTAAGCCAAATAGCTTTTGAATTTACACTGGCCATGGGATATCTTTTCTGTAATGTGTTTCAAGCACATCTTTTTCTTACAATCAACTTCATATCCCCATGTGCCAGTGGTAACAAGGTCCTGATTTTTTGCAGCTAACTTTCCAGCAGGAGAGAAATCAGTGAAACAGAACTCAAATCAGAGAGAGTTCAATGCTCAGAACTCATGGTGTACAACTCTGGTAGGACAACATAGAGTTGATAGCTTAACAGCCAAGGAGCTTTTCCACAAGCCCAAATTATTTTCAGTGCTAAGATAAAGTACGTGGAAATCTTTATCTCAATGATATTGCATTAGGTATGGTGTTAACATGCTTGAGGAACATACAACATAGCAAGAAGACTTCTGGCTGCTGTTTAAGGCAGTGTTCAGCATCAAGCGATATAGGTGAGTCATCTGGCTTTCAAACAGAAAAGATAGAGCTGAAGATCTGTCGCAGCCAGTAAAAATGTAATTAAAACCCTGCACTAAAATGATTAGTGTTCCAGTCACTGCAGGCCACATCTTTACACTCACCTCGCTTCTGAGGTAAAACTGCCTTTGTTATTAGGTACTTGAATGCACAGCAGTCTGTTCCGCAGATCTGCACAGACAAATTGCAAGTAGAAGGACTTCAGGAAGGAAATATTTGGAAAATCGGAGACTAGCTTCAATTTAGGGAGATGATATTTTAAAATGGAAAAGTAAACATAAGACTCTAGTTTGCATATATAATACATATATTTTATAACAAGAACATTAAAATGTTTTATAAGATAATTTAAAAAATATTAGCAAATTTATTGGCTTTTAATTGTGATATTGCAAGTGTCATGTCACTAACACCACCCGTACTATACATCCAGCTAAAGCACACAGAAAACTCTCTGAAACGTAATTGCTGATACGATTCTCACACCTTATACCTTCCAAATAATTATATAGATCATGATCTGTCTTTAAAATACACTTTGTGGGATACACAAATAATGAAGTCACCTGACTGACAACTTTCTATGGTACTTTAAGGTATGAAGCGAATGTTGTTTTAAGACCATGATGAATTTTCATGCTTGCAGTTTGATTTCCAGCAGGGCACATTCCACCTTGAGTTAGTTTTCAACCACTTGCCAAAAAAGAAAAATAAGCTGCTGCATTTGGATATGGAGTGTGAAATCACCCGGATGGGGGTAATGTGAGTGCACATAATTGTACACCTGTTAGTTATTTCTGAGGACCTAACCTGTTCATGCTACAATTAGGTACAGTGTAAATCATGAAGACAGAAAACACATTCAATCAGTTGGACATGGTGATGGAAAAAAAAATCAGATTTCATGGCTTGATAGAAAAATCACATTAGGGTCTAAATGAGTTATTTCTATGACTCAGATAAATTATCATCCAGGCTTACGTAGATATTAACAGGGAGAACATTTTGGGGAGACAGACTTGTATACTCCTGGGAAGGGAGGTGTAAATCACTGCTGTCAAGGATACAGGGGTTTAGCACTGGGAATTGCTTTTAGGTAGGGAAATGTACTTTTAGGGAAGAGGCCAATGAGAAATTTCCTTGATGTGAATGGTACCAAATGTGGTGCATTTTCCAGACATAAGCCTACAAAGCATCCATTTGCGGTGTCAAAAGATGATTTGCTGGCATCACATCAGCAACCCTGTGCCTTGAAGATAAATGTAAGCCAAGGCTGTGGCAACAGCCTTCAACACCGTGTCAATAACACTAAAGGAGTCTGCACTGCAGTGTTTTGGTACAAGAGAAAAATAAGTGAGCTTTATGCACTGCTGAGGAGTTTAAAACATGACTGTTCATTACTGGCAACCCCAAACACCAGTGGCCTGGTGCCACTCTGATGCTGGCTGCTTGACATGGTACCATTCCGTTTCTTTGTGGCTGCTGCCTCACAATATTCACTGTTGTGTTGTTGTGTGATAGATTGTGTTACAGCAAGGCACCTGCATGATTTGGCTTTCAAAATATACAGCACATCTGCAAGAAGGTGCCTCACTTTCTCACCACTTTTGCTCAAGTGTGGATACGTACAGCATGGCAAACAACTGATTTTGTAGCCTTCTGCAACCTTGGAAAAAAATCACATTTTACCCATATGATTTTGAAACTCTAACAAAAGCAAATCTCCTATGGTGCCTCAAAGTTTATTCGTTAGAATAGTAAAACAGTTTTTCTGAGTGAATACATAGCTGTTAGGTGAAGTGCTCATTTCGTGTGGCTATATGTTCTGAAATAATGATTTGCATCAGCAACAAGCATTATTTTACAACAAACATTGACTAACATTTTTACATACAGCTTTTAGCTCAGCAAGTCCCAGGCTTTATTCTGATTGTGTAGGACTTTACTCAAAGCCCACTGAAAGTAAGCAGAAGTCTTTCATTGGCTGCAGTAGGTCTTGGATCAAGTATATAACTTGCCAGTGCCAAGCATGCTTCCAACCTCCTTTCTGTAATAGTTAATCAGGTGCAATGCCAGTGAAGTCCATGATAGCTCAGCTATGCAAAATGAGTAGAAGATGAGCACAGGAGCAAGGACATGCTGTGGTTGTTAGGAAATCATCAATCATTTAACTCATTCTAACATACTTAAATTTACTCCAACTTGAAACTCTTCCAAGCCAAAAGACTATGGCGCATAGCCAACAACTTAAATATCTCTTAAGGCCACAAATATGATCCTCTGTCATTGCATATATCCACTATTAGTGCCAATTCCACTTAGACATGCCTTTTTGAGGAAGTAGATGGTCCAGATAAATATTCTCCTCAATTGCGTCTTCAAACTTACAGCATTTGGACTCTTGTGCAAATGGGTCTTCCTTTGTCAGCAATAGGAGTGAATAGGAGTGTGTTTATGTATCAGCAAGGGGCAACCTTATAAATCTTGCATAATCACTTCCTCTTCCAACCAGTGTGGAGTGGCATCTTTGTCATGACATGTGAAAACAAACCAATGAATGCAAGAGATGATCACAGCAGAATTGGTGGCTGGGTAGCTTTGGAGCTTTATTATGTCATGCTTGCTAAGCAGTTCTAAATATCCAAGGTATGCAGCAAGTTAGATTTAATGATGCTGTATCAGAATATTAAAAGATTAATTAACTTATTTATTAACTAAGGGTTTTTAATGGCATCTGAATGAACTCTAAGACAGAGGATGATCAGTGTTAATTCTACTGCAGCTGAGAATATAAGGTAAGAGTCAGATCAGACTATCTCTGGAGCATATACTGCTGGTCCTCTGACAAGAGGCCTCTCGTCGGAAGGAAAACAGTGAAATGGTGGATTAGGAGGGCTGAGCTGCAGTTTATAGAGTTTATCTAGGATAAAAACTAACAGATCCAGTGAATCTACTTACAAAGAGAATGTGTAGACCCTATGTGCGCTAGGCTAGCTTTGTGATGCCAGTCTCTCTCTAACTGTGGAACATGGCCTGGTGTTGGCCACTCTTCATCTCAGGGGCAGCAGGATACCGGCCACCTCGGTACTGCTGTGGCTGCGCCTGTTTCTGTGTCTGTGAAGGAACTACCACGCTTTGAGCAGTCTGCTACAATAATAAACACTGAGATGAATGAATGGTGGGGGTGGTGAAACAATCAGCTACACTTTCTGCTGAGTTCATTTTGAGACTCACTGCAGGCAGAATATTTTTTATTTCATCTTAATGCTGAAACCACAACTCCAGCAAGTCAACCTGGGAATTGTGAGCCTGATGAAATAAGTGTTAATTTGGTAAATTCTTGTACAAGATCCTCTTTCATGATTAGTAACTGAGGTGTGGACACTGGGCCTCCTTCGAGGGGTGCGTCTGTCACCATTAACAAGATTAGAGAACATAGACTTTGAACACAGAGGAAAACTGATCTCCTAGTGTAGCTTGATGCCTTCAACACAATTTCCAGGGAATCAGCACATCCTTAAGCAAAACAGAGCAAATACAGCGTAGCTGAAACACTATGCAAAAGAGCAGGAGAGCAGACAAGACTCAAAGCTGCTTTCTACGCAGCGGTGGTGATCCTGCACGGCAGAGGGAAGGATAAATGGACAAGCCTTTCCCATAGGGAAAAAAATCCTCATGTCCTACAGGGAGATGAGCAGCCCAGACTAAGGAAAAGAAGAGAGGGACTGCATTATAATTTTTGCCTTCTGAAACTGTAATAGTCATTGAACAAACTGTTGGACAAAAGTACACAGTTCAGATAATTTTATAAGGTGTATAAGGCTCACACCTCCCCATTTGCTCCCAGGAAAGAGATACAACAGGAGACTGCATGCTGGGGAAAAAAAAAAAAAAAAAAAGGACTTCTCGTGATGCAAACTAGCAACAGACCATCAAACTCAATTCCAAAATGTTAAAAAAAACTTAAATTCTTCCACGGAAAATCTGAGGGAAATATGGTTGGGTTATACTTGCTATGAGAGAGACTGCTGTGCAGCTTTACAAACCCAGACAGACATCGGTGCAGGTCTAGCTGCCAGAGGCAGCAGAAACACAGATGGAGATCTTTGGTACCGAGCACCTATGGAGACTCTTTTTGTTATGTGTAGTTTGGATACGGGCAACCACTTCCATCTGAATTGGGAGTATGCAAATTGTTGCTTCTTACACTGTCAGTGACTATGATAAATATTGCGAAAGCACACGCACACACACACAGACACACACACACACACAGAAGAGAGATAGAGAGAGAGAATCTTTTAAAACACTTTATTTTAAATATATTTCAACCTGAATGAAATTGTACTTGGTGGAGGGAGAAAAAACTGAATGCAGGAGGAAAGTGGACATTTATGAGATGTCCTGAAATGTTCAGTCCTAAGAGAGCAAAGTGATTTATGTTTATTCCTTTTTTTGTTTGTTTTAATGCTTTTCTCTCTAAATCTCTTTATTGTCTAAGTCCAGTAGGTTCTCAGTATCAGACTGACATAATGATAGCTTTGCTTTGTCAAGAGAGAGAAAACAGTTTGCTACATGCTTGCCTGACACTCCTCATTATCATCTGTGCAAAACGAACACTGAAAGAGAAGAAGAAATAAGAAAAACTAACTCCCTCTTCCTGGAGTCATTCATCAAGAGCTTTAGTAGCAAATGTTCCCAAACTTGCAACACAACCTCTTGAAACAAGAGCTGACTTCTTGCTAAATTCCAATATTAGTCACAGTTCTGCGGTCACAGCTCTTTGTTTTTAAATAGAAACCTTTCTCATGGCTGTGACAAGTTACTTTGTGGAGGTAAGAAAGGAAGGCACGGGAGCTTAGGCTGCTGTTTGCCGTCCTCCATCGCAGGTGACCACAGAATGCGGCAGAGGGCAGGGACACGGCGGGGGGGAGGAACAAAACAATCTCTCCAAGGGCTGACAGACACAGGGCTTTCTGAAGGGTGAACAATGCAGGCAGTGTTACAGGCAAATGGGACCTTTCAACACCCTTGGAAAGGAAAAAACTTAAAAAATTAAACACTACAGCGGGTTCCTAGTGACTTATACTCACCACCAGCTACAGTCAAACAAGCCTGCTTGTATAAGCTTGTTAATGGGGAGAAAAACATCTGATCAGTATGGCATTTGAAGATGATTAATGAGAGGGCTTCTGACAGGATAAACTTTCTCTGTTTTTATGTGTCCTTGGCTTTAAGCAGCACCTGCTCACTTGCAGCGACGCGCTATCGGGAGATCTGTCACTGGAGCTGGCTGTGTGCGTCAGCATGGCTTAGAGGGTTCCCGCACCAGACGATGCGAAAAGGTGCATTAATGTCCACAATGACTGGCAGAAAGAGTTGAAGCTGCCAGGGCTCAGGGCAGGGGGCCAGCAGACATGCAGCCTGGCTTGCTGTGGCTGTGTGGAATAGTCTTATAAAGGCTCATGTGAAATGTGCAATCACAGCCCTGCTCGCCCTGTGGGCCGTTTTCACACCACCAGCCTCACCTGACTACAGCAGCAAGGCTTCTTTTGACTCCTGGGGGCTGGAGATCAAGCTGCTCTGTCAGTTAATCCATGCTGGAGCCCACTGGGGAGAAACCCTGTTCTGCTACTGCTAGTGACCCTGTCACCCCAGTGTCAAATATGTGCAAGTCTTCAATATGTTTACTCTGCTCTCTATGGAGCCTCTGACGACCCACCCACCTGGGTGAATTTCTATCCCTCGCCATGCAGAGAAGATGGGATTCAGTCACACTGAGTAATACCAGGCTCTGTAAGGGCTCTTCTGTCTCACGACAAGCCAGGGCCAGGCGGGACCAGGAGAAGCATAGACTGTGACGTAAATCTGGACTTCAAGAAAGTTTTGATCAGAGCTTAGTAAGTTTGATAACAATTATTGAAAGCTACACCCAGAACCATGCAAATATGTCTGGCAGCTGTGCAACATAAGCACCATGTCTAAGAAAATTGGCTGACAGAGCAGGAGAGTTCATGTCCTGGACCCCTTTGCTCTGATCCCAGGGAATGATGCATTCTCCTTTGCCTGCCTATCAACAACAGAAACCAAAGGCTTTGCACCGTTCCTATCTCCCTCCTGGAGGGAATGACATCCTGCCAGGCCTCTGCATCACCAGGAGCCCTCTCAGGAGCTCTGGCTGCTGCTGCATGGCAATGATCTGCACTGCTAGCACGGCCTCTCCCTCTGACATGAACACCACCACCAGCTGGGACCACACCAGCACTGTCTTTTTTTCTACAGCACTACAGTGATGTAACAGCAAGAAGGTAAACTCAGTAAAAAACGAGTATAGGTGCAAACACCTCATCTTCTTCACCCCTGGTAGCTTTCCACAAAGCACTTTAGAAAGTAGCACAATCCTTGGCTTTCTTGTCTTTTTTTCACCTTGCTCACACTTCTAGGAGAAATATATGTGAAAAGAACTACAAGTGCTTCATAGTGCTGAGGCAGGAGACCAGGGCTTAGCACAAAAATTCACAGGGTTTGAGGCTCATACCGCATGTTAAGCATGGTCCTTCCCAACACACCATGAAGGAATACTGGCGGAAAATTCAGCGAAAGAGCATGAATGAGCTTCTGCTAGCACCAGCCCTCACTCCTGACTGTTCTTGAAGTGTTAGCAACACGGGCACCATCAACACATGCATTAGTGATTTTAATCTATCGGAATTCACTGCTCGGTTGTAAAAACAAGTGGTTTGTATCTCTTTGTGTTATTCTAATTGTTTCCAAAATGTGTATGCATTTTAGCTTACACCTACTAAAAACTGAGCCAAATGTGAATAAGGAATGATGGACACTGCTTGATTCAATAGAACAGGACAGTAGCTTTCAACAAGAAAAACAGAGAGGCAAAAAACAATAAACAAACTTTATTAGAAGGCAAATCTCTGGAGCAATTAGCACTGATATGTATACTTACCCTCAAGGGTCTGAAATTGACTAGTCTTGTGTCAAGTCATGACAAACTGAAAAAAACCCAAACATATGTTTGCAACTCAAAAAAACTGGAAAAAAGAAGTAACTGAAAGAGACAGATCACGGCACAATGATTTTCGAACACCCATTACTGGCTTTGCAAAAAGGAAACTGACAAGTAGCACAGCTGCAGTGCAAAACAACTGCACAGGCACAGTAGTTTGAAGGTACCTCAGTCTGTAACCATCAACTCTGAATCTTTTGCACAATATGCTCCAACCACTGCTATATCTCGATTTTGGGATACAATCTGTCAGCTCATTAAATGCTGTGGCACAATCAGCCTCTGAACATTGCAGATTGTGCAGTTTCACTGCATGGTGAGGCAAATTCAAGAAAAATGAGAAAGACAGATGTTTGCATGCTCCAAATGTTTGCATGTCCTCCCGTGGGCAGCCATCCTGTGCCAGGGAGGCTCGGTAGACCAGAAGAAAAACAGGGGCAGGGATGGTGGGCATAAAGTGATGTGAACCAGGTTTACACCTTCAAAACTAGCTGAAAGATTACTACTCACAGAGCAACTCCACCATAACACTTGAACATGAGGAGGATTGCCTTTGAAACTCTGCTAGCTGACAGCTCCTGCCACTCTGCTTGTTATACAGAGTTTAAGATTCATGGTGTGCTTGCCTGATGCTGCTTTGAGTAACAGAAGCAGCAGCAGCAATTCAATAGGTTTTAAGTTTTAAGCAGTAGCATACTGAAGTTTCTATGAGTATAATTTAGACTTCTGTAATCTTTCATTTAAAATCACAGTAAATTCCATTCAAAGTTTCTTCAGCTTTGAAAATACCTTTGCCTTTTGCATGTAACTCTGAAAACAATAGTAGCACAGCTAATAAATATACCATGTTTGCTAGATATGGTGAAAGTGAAAGCATATCTTAGCTAAAAAGAATATCTGGAGAATTAGCTGTACTTATTTTTGTTTTATTTTAGACAGAAATGTACCTTTCAGCAGTAATGTAACTATCAGAACATTTGACTTTGAATGGTGAATTTAGAACAGAAAAAATGTTTGTTTGTTTTTGTATATGGGACAGTAGGAGAATGAAAACCAAACAGGAAAACTAAGGGAATGGATGACAGGAGTACTTTCCATCACATGCTACTACTTGCTTCCAAGAGGATGTGGACAAGGGTAGGTGTTATGGGATTTTAAATTGGGCTTTTTCACAAGACCGCAATGACCACGTTGACTCTGTAAATTTCTCTGTAGTTGGCTGTTGGGGGCAAAGATACATTTTCACAACTACTTATCAGCTTGTTTAATTTCAAAATAACTGATTAATTATCATAAACTGATAAAAGTAATTAATAATATTATTCTGCCAGCAAGAACAAGCTAGACCTTTCCCTACTCTGTGGCTGATTTGTTTAAGTTGAGAGATGATGGTAAAAAGCATCCAACTGTGTGTGCACTCAGTGTCTGTTTTCATGGTAAAGACAAAAGCAATTACTAGAAGTCAGAGTGAACAGCTGGCTTTTTGTATGAGAGATGACAAGACGCACCAGCTGGGAAGACGAGAAACAGTGGAAAAGGAAAATGTTCTATATGTTGCTTCAAGCATGCCACTTGGTCAAGGGACATCTGAAGGGCTGGTAGCATACCTAAGAGATGCCTTCCAAAAGAAAGAAGCAGCTAGGCAGTCACTTGGAGGCAGAGGGACTTCTTCTGAACACAGTTTCTATGGCTTGCTGTACAGGTGTGGGTCCCCCAGGCTCAATGTCAGGGTTAGAATGTAAAAGCAGAAATTCTGACTCAGGAGGGAGTGCAGCCCAAAGGGTAATGCTCAGGACTCTTTTCAAAAGAATGGAGAAAAACTAGAGTGCTGCTCTGCCTGAATTCTGATATTTGAAAACAAAACAGTGTAAATAACTGCACGTTACAGGGAAGGCATGGAGCACAAGTGATGAGGTTTTCCTAAACCTGAGCTTTCTCTGCACGTGGTTGGTCTTGGGGTTTTGTATCATGCTCCAGTGATTGTACCTTGAAAAGCCAGTCGAAGTGAGAAGGCTGGTCAAAACACAGCTATATTTAGCGTTGGTGCATCCTCCCCTTGAATATTGTGCGCAGTTCTAAGATCCACAGTATAAAAAGGATACTAAGATACATGAATGCATCCAGAGGAGGGCAACAAAGCTGGCAAAACAGCTGGAAGGCATGGTGGTCAAACACTTGAAAAGGCTTCCTGGAGGGGTGGTTGATGCCCCATGCCTGTCAGTGTTCAAGAGGCATTTAGATAAAGCCCTCAATAGTATGCTTTAATTTTGGTTAGCCCTGAAGTCGTCAGGCAGTTGGACTAGAAGATCCTTGGAAGTCCCTTCCATCTGAACTATTCTGTTCCGTTCCATTCCGTTCCGTTCTATTCTATTCTATTTTACAAGACAGCAGTAGCCCAGAGACTGGTGTAGGAAATAAGAGCTGAAGGTATTGAGATTCATTTAAAAAAGGCCAGGAAGTCTCTGTACACCGTAATGTTTCTTCTCTGCGTAGATACCTCACTTGCACTGGTAGATTACTGGAGTATTATAAAATAGTACTCTGATCACTGGGCTAAAGCAATGGATTTTCCTTGTCCAAGAGGAGTTCCAGTAATTGTAAATGCAAAGCATTAGGTATAATGGATCAGGCTTGACATATGGCAATGCAACAAACAGGTTCAAAGAAAATCTGTTATAGACAGTGGAAGGTTAGAAAGAATCATTTCCAGACACTGTGTTTGTAAAATACTCCTCATTCTGTGATTCAAGTCCTGCAGCTCTCATATGTCTACACAGACACAGAGTTAATGCAAAGCTCTGGGGAAAAAAAAAAAAAAAAATCAATCTCTCCCCTAAATAATTATTTGGAAGTTAAGAACATATATACATTATCCCAATTATTGCTGAAACATACTGATCACTGAGATCTGTAAGCATAAAATTAAGCAAATAATGCCCTTATAAAGCAGCTCTACAAGTTCTCTATGGCCCTCTTTCATGCTAATTTTTGCCTCCTACTCAGCAAGCCTCCTGAAGCAAGACTTCTATAAAATGTAGTACCCTCATTTTCATCACTGCATAACTTCCAGTTCTATACTTGTTAAGTTTCCAAAGAAAACTTCACGCAAGCAGAAACAGATCCATTTTTTTAGATCCATTCTTGACAAACATCAGAACCTTAACTCACAGAAAAACTTAGAAAATCCTAGGTACTTTCAAAACCACTTGTTACTAAAGAAGCACTAATTGCGTTAGTGTAGACTCTGTAATTACTTGTGTTCTTTTAACAGTTTAGCATTTAATATTGCAATTCCAATAATGAAAGGAACTTCACATTTTAGACCTCTGTGATGAAGTGTTACTGTGTTTCCAGTTGCGTTTGATTGTAAAGACTTGCATTGCGAATTGTAAACCGGATGGCAGTAGTTACCTTGAAAAGTGCAAACGTTGCCAGCAAGAGGTCTTTGATCCCAAGACAATCATGGGCTCCCTTAAACACCACCCACCTGCCTTCGAGGTACAACAGAAGGAGCGAAGTAGAAAAAAGCCAAACAGCCCTGAACAACATCTGGAGTGTCAGCCACGTGGGGACTGGAGCTGAACGCTGCGAATGGAGCAGTGTCCCTGGGTGCATGCAGAGGATGTGGGATGCCGGCCCCGTCACTGCTGTGCAGGTGATAAGGTACTGAAACACTGCCATGTGCAGACTCTGGACTCACATTGCTCTGCCACGGCAGGGGCTGTACAGCTGGGTGTGGGAGTCCTGGGAAGAATTTTACAGGCAGGAGTAGGTGCGTTTTTTTGCTGGTTTGCAGACTGTGCTTTAACCGCCCGTAAGAGGCATTCTAGCACATGAAATGAAAGTAAGCCGGCAAAAACTGAAAAGCAAGCCACACTTTTTACCTTGCTCATCCTTTTATTCCTGGCCCCATCTTGAGCTGCGGTGAAGGAGATCCATACACAATTTCTATGTAGTTTCTGATGCAGTGATAAACATCAGAAAACATGCAAGAATTACAAGATCAGAACAAGATGTCAAAGGTCTATTGTTCAAGGCTGCAAAGACTTCTTTATTCTCGGATAACAGGAAACTTTTTGTGTTTTTCTACATATTTGCTCAAAATGAAGACATCAAGTGTACTTTAAGTATCCACGTAACAAAAGCAAACTGATATTGTCAGTGAATAGAATTATTATATTCCGTTTCCAAAGAGTAAAAGTAAACACATCTATTGTCAAATTTGGCTAGAACTTTGCTGAAGTGTAATTCTGCCACAGCAGTAATGAAGTCCTGCTCTGAAAGGCTGAGATTTGTGTTAGAAAGAACCCCGTCAGGCTAACAAAGAAAATGAAAGGTAGGATCTGATTTCTATACCTAAGCCCTTTCTATTGTAACTAGAGCTGCGACGTTGCTGTGAGCTTCCTGGAAAAGATTGAAAATGTGTGAAATGGAACCAGACCAGCCTAGTTTCCATGAGTGGTCAGAAATGTTCCTCTGTGTCAGCTGCATGCAGGCATTACATTGCAAATGAACTAGGGAACAGTGACTCTGTGGTGATAGCCTAGTTTTAGTGTGGAAAGATCTATTCATCCTATGGATTATCATGAGAGACTGCAGTAGTCACTTGTGTTCCTTTTGGGGATAAAGCTTGAAATCTGGTGATTTACAGACTCATGACATCAGTTCAATGGGAGACATTTTACAGAGGCCTCCAAATCCATGAACCTGAAGTATGTTTGATTCTCACCTTAGAAACATATTGCACACTATCAAATTAGAGTAAAAGCTCCAACTAGATGGTAGCAACAAACTGTACCAGTTTTTCATTGATGCCCATTGCATAGATCCTTGGATTTCCTCCCTCCTGTGCATTTGCAGCTGACAAGCACGCAGGAATAGCCATCTCTGATCACATCAAATATCCATCTACTGCGACACCAGATAGTGACCAAACGTGTTTTCCAGGAAAGGAATGATTAAAAAAGCAAGCCCACAGTGATATTTCCCCAGAATAATTATTCAGCCTCCAATGAATTACTGTTCAGGAGATTTCTGAGTCAGAGGTGGTGCCCTTACATTTTACATACCTTCGTGGATTTTGCATCCCTATCTTCGTCCAGTTCTTTGAACTTGTTTAAACTTATAGCATTCATATTGTCCTGTAGCAACCATTCACACAGGTTATTCCCAGATTGCATGGAAACCCACTTTTCTGTTTTTATTTATGTATTTGTGTATTTATTGTTTGGAACCTGCCATAAGTTAGTCTTATTTGATGCCTATAGCTCTTGTATACTGAAAATATTGTTACATACATGTTAGAAGGCTGTGAAATTGCTTTACACCTAATAGCAAAGACCTTTAACTACTTGAAGTTGACCTTAAAGAGAGCTAGAAGTTTTTTTTTTTTCCCTAGAGCTGTCAATTTAATAGCTTTCTATGCTATTACCACTATATAATAGCTATTTCTATGCTATTAATGATAAACTCCACAGACGAGCAATAAGGAAGAAAGGGCAACAACAGGGATGTGTACCATGTTTTAATTACTGAGGCTGAAAGAGAGTAAGCCTTCAAAAACAATCCATTAATGGAATTCCAGTTCTGAGGAGACAAAGGTATTGCTTCCTTCTTTTCAGAGGATGACATCCTATGAAATTAATGGGGAGCAAAATAAAGACATACAGAAGGCAGAAAATTTACTGGACATCTCATACTGTCTAAGCCTGTTAAATTCACTTTTCCATGATAACTTTGTGGGCAGAATACCACATACTGCAATGGTAATGAAGACACCAAAATCCTGAGAAGATTCGGATTGTCCCGAGGACCAGAAGAGAAATGCATATCTTGCACATCACAGCTATCTTCAGCTTGTTCTCCTTTTCCCTGTATGCCTTTCTATCACCATAAGAAAATGGCAACTTCTTTGAAGTTGTTTTTGGGATCGGAATGTGCATGCTGAAACCATGAAAACAGCTGCAGTTCAGGAAGACAAGATTCTCACAGAAATCAGTGGAGAAATACCAGACAGAGAAGCAGGAGATGTTCATTAAAGTGGAGCACATGTGATTCCACATACTTCTTAATAGTCATTAGTGCAAAACCACTCAAATGCGACTCGATAGGTATTAGAAGAAAATCCTCTGGAAGCTAGCCCTAATCAGGAAATGCATACTTTCTATACTGGTCACACTAGGGCACATTGACTTAAATGTTACCCTTGTTAGTACAGTCCGAACACTGATATCATGTTTAAAAAAGTGACAAATCTGAACAGCAAGATCTTGGACCAGAAAGTTCCTTCCATAGGGGTTGCCTGTGATTTACAACACATCTCCCCAGATTCCTTAAAAACAGGTCTTACCTAGGCTCCCACGCACAAGAAATTTCTCTTCCACACCCTCAACATGCAGCAAAGCTCTGAAATAGTTAAAAAGGCCAACCAAAGCATGAGTATTTGCCTCTGGTTTTAAGTTTAGAGGAAGGAGAAAAACCTCCACCAGTGAAGATGTTGCAAAATGCTATGCAAGTTCCTGCAAGCACAGCTAAAGAGTGAAAAAGCCCTTCTACATCTGAGTTTATTGTGACAAATACCATTTAATCTCCCAGCCTGCATTGCAACTGCTGGTTATTTTTAAAAATATGACAACAAAGGGGGAAAAATGGAAGGTGTGTCCCTCCCTCCACTCCTATGCCATTATCTGGAGAGCTACTTTGAGCAAATTACTGTTCTGGGTTATCTGTCAGCTCTCCACAGTCAATACCAAACTAAAAAGAAAGACAGCAGACTAGCCCTGTGTTCTTTACGTCTGAATAAGTAAACGCTTTCCCAGCAATGTCAGCACAGGGATAACAGAAGTCAACTGTTAATACACAAACCCACTCATAGAAAAAGAACAAAGTAACAAGCAGGTTAACTTCAGCCTTAATTAAGTGATTCCATTTGATGAACTTTCTCGTCTCAGAAATACAGAATGAGAAAGAAAACTGAAGTGGGAAAGGGAAACACAAGAATTATCTACTTTTCTCTGAGTTCTTCTGCATCAGCTCTGAGTGCAGTATATGGGCAGCAGTAGCCAAAAACATGAGGTAGCATAGGCTGGCACCATATAAACCTTTGCATAACGAGAGCTGCCATATACTGGGGTGGTTTAAGGGGAAGTCTGGACGAAAATTATTATTGTGTGACAGACTTTGGCACACTGTGCTGTATGATTTCTAAAGGATCTGCTATGCATAAACCAAGTAGGTTTCTCCATTCCTTTTGTGAAATACTGGAATAAGTGTTGCTTCACTATCACTACAAGCCTGCACTCCTGCCCACTCTGTAGGTCTGGTGGATTTTGAAAGGCTTAATCTAAGGCAAATACTGATGCTAAGGGGTTCTAACACAAAGAAACAAAGAGTACATATCTGCACTTCCCAATGCTTGGACTGGAGAGACTTCGGCATAGTCCTGGCATCCTTGATGTAGGTCATTGGCTGGTGCTGGAAGGCTAAGCTTTGTTTTTTAATATTAAAAGTATCTTTATTTAATACATACATTCAGGACATTAATAAAATGCTGTACAAGATGCTTTGGGAATTTTAGCACTGAATTTACCATAGGCCTGGGAAGGGCAACCTTGATCCTCACTGTATGATGAATCTCCTCAGCTGCCATTTAAATAGTCCTGTAAGGCTTGGATTTTGCAGTTATGCTAGTAACTAGAAGTTCTTATAGAAATCTTACCTCCCAATACTTCAGTATTTATTCTCACTTATCCTTGCAACAAGTAACAGAGAAAAAGAAAAAAAAAAAAAAGAAAATCACAAAAATTCTCAGTGCAGCTATCCCCTTCAACACATAATCAACTTAATTAATCAATTCCTTTATAAAGTCTGAATTTCACCTTTTGGCTCGCTTGTGGAAATTAAATACTCCTCCAGGACACAATCTAGGTGTCAAACTTGAAGGCATCTACCCCGTCTCTCCCAGCCACAGCTTTGTCACACACTGTCTGCCCTCATGGGCGAATCACTGCAGAAAGGGCAGGAATGTCGCTGCCCCGCCACCCAACAGAGCGTTCTCCCACTCTTTACACCAGCTGTTAGAAGCGTTGCAAGAAGTTCTTGATGGAACATGAACTGTAAAGAAAATGCAGCAGAACATTATGTCATCACATGCATAAATTTATTTTCATAAACCTGAACTACATATCTAATATTTTTGACAGAGTTGTGACGCATAAAGGTAATCCCAAGGGAGACTAGATCTGAAGCAGCTACTCTCTGTCTGACATAAAAAGATATCTTTCTGTCCCTCAAGGAACCTCTGAGTCAGAAACTATGAAATTATGCCATGCCTCCTTTCAAAGAGGAGACTTGTCCTATTGCTTTTGAAGGTCTAACGGAAAACTCCTAAAAATGTAAAAATATGGGATCTTGATTGGCTGAGATTTCTCTCTGTACATGTAATTGTTCTTTCATTGAAGTCATTACACAAATTGAATAACTACTTTCATTGCTGCAGTTTGGAGAGTTATTGTATATTTTTATATTTTTAGTTTCATTGTAGTCTAGGGCCCTTGCTTTTGTTTTAGAGCTGTACTATCTACAAATTAAAGCTCGTCCTGGACTTAACAATGTCCAATTTTCTTGGGGGGGAAAAAACTTTTAAAATTCAAAATTATATTACTTAATATTTTAAAGATTTTTAATGTTTAGCAGGAGCATTTTCAGGCATTCAGACCATGCTGATCTATCAACAGTTTTGTGGAAGAACACTGAACTGGAAAGAAATTAAAACAAAATTGTTGACCTGAATATCTGTTGCATGCTAAACCACTGAGAACTTAAGCCTGTCACTAACAGGTTTCCATGTGCACTAGGTACACATGTAACTTAAGACTGTAAACAATCTAAATTGCATGTCAGAAAAGACTTTGCTTCTCTTCTTCTACTCTTGAGTTTAGACAAAAAGCACTGAATGTTTTTTCTATTTCTATGAAATAGATATTTCTTTTTCTGTCCAGTTCAATGATTCATTTCTACTCACTGCGTTAAGCAAAAAGCAAAGCTGTTCTAAGATGACACACAGGAAGTTTTTCATCAAACTGAAGAATCACACTATTTCTTTAAACACAAAGTAAGCTGGACTTCTAAATGATCAGATCGTTGCAGGTGTAGAGCAAGGCATGAACAGCAAGCAGAGTGAAGAGGTAAAAGATCAGCTTCAGGGGCAGAGGAACTATGGCAGAAGTAACAGGTGTTTTGAGCTCTTAGAGGGAGCTAGATTTTCTCCTTTTTGTAACAGCTTCATGAAAGCCTTCTCTAAAAGTGGAGTATGTTTACATCAAGTGGTATGAGTTCTTCTACTAGTGAGGTGTACCTTTTACTATTTGACCCATAAAATGATTAATATGGACAGCCTATCTTAGTCTGAGCGTGCCTCTGTGGCTGTCTAGACTGCTAAATCAAGTGCCTGACAGTAATGAAATTACTAGAACATCTCACAGACTTCATCAAGGCTCACACTTTATTGACAGATTTTCAGTTTGAAGGTATTTGCTAGATCAAAAGAGACACTAGGGATAGTAACCTTCAGGATATCCTGATGAACACCCTATGCCTTCTGGTTATATACAAGTGTCACTAACAAGCAAATGTTTGTGAAAATGAAAATCTAAGGCATTTTTTCCTGGAGCTGGTTATGTGTCTCTGGGTCAGGAAGTTCTGTGAATACCAATACATAAACAGATTTAGAGATTAAGTAATATTAGAGGTGTATATGTTGGAGGAAAATACTCCAAAGGCTGTGTTCTGTGTCAGCATGGTGAGAGCACTCTGGGACAATCCTCTTTCTGGTGGAGTTCCTGCTTAGTGTATTTACTTACACATAGAAGCAACTACAGAAATGGAGCCTTGCTGACTAACCAATTTCACTGCTGTGTTTTTCTATCGGCAAATTTCACTCTTACAACCAGGATATAAGAGTGTTCCAGACAGAGTAAGCTGGTGGGACTCTCCTTAAGTACATACAAACATTCCTGACAGCCTGCTCAGATGAGAAATAAAGAACTTTGACAAGAGTTTTCATACTGTTTGAGAAACACTCTCTAAATTTTCAAACACAAATGTTAGTTGTTGATATGAAACTATTTAAAACTCCTGCTGTGACAATATTTTATATCACTGTAGCTGAGTTCCAGCCTTCAAAAATGTAGAAAGCTACTTCCGTACACAATAATACTGTACCGTAGGCTCTTTGGCAAGAGACTGATTATGATATCAGAGTCCCTGCTCCCATTTGGAAGAGTGCTTCAGCTCTTCTCTAACACTGCTTCCTGACTTTCTCATCCGCAGTGCCATTAAACCCTGCAGAACAAGACAATGATGATGTTTATTGTAAGCCATGTGGGCTCTGGGAGAGAGGGATTGTGCATGCTGAGTGTTTTGCTAAGCCCCTGAGAGAAGAAAAATGAAACAGGGAACTTGTAAAGGATTTATGATGCCTGAGATTAAGGAAATGTGTGAATGCTCTTGCTTAACTAGTCTGAGGTAAGAGAAACATGTGGAACACTTCAGTGCAGCACTACTAATGTTTCAGTGCAGGTGCTAAATAAAACAAATACTTTTATCAAAGCTCTTGTTCCAGACATCAAATAAACAAACAGTGTGAAAAATGTAGTTCAGAAGTGAACTTAGAAAACTGTTCCAGTGACTATAAACACAATGGCACTTCCTAGGCTGTTATGGTGATATAAGCTCCACTTCTATTCATGACTGTACCTGGCGTCACTTGCAGTCACAGGAATCCCACCCCAGCAGTCTCTGGGCTTCAGTTTTCATCTAAGGGTGAAGGATTGGAGGTATCTGTCACTAAATACACTGAACCAAAAGATGGATCCCACTGTTAGTCTGTTAACTCTGAATCTTCTATGTTTAAGTTCCTCCATTGTATAGAGATCTCTGGTAGACCTTGCAAAAGTTATTCTGTCTGTCTGTGCCCTGTCTCCTGAGCCATAAAATGACCACAGTAACACTCCATGGAGTAGTACCTTTTAGTGCAGGGACACACTATTTGGCTTGATTCCAGGAATGACAAAGGCTGCAGAACATTTCTTGGTGCCTCTTGCAGCATCTCACCATTGAAACAGTATTTTTTGACTATACATAAGGTTGTCCTCTAAACTGCAGAGATCTAGAGATTCAACAGTGTGACCTCTGTGGCCTCTATGGCACTTGTAAAACTTTTTGCTATGTTAGAGACAAGAGCAGAAGCTCCTTGCCCACTCTCAGTTCTGCGGTCATCGGTCAGAACTTGCAGGTTCCTTTTATCAGATTCTTATCTTCATTTGTATTCTTCAAGTGCTGCACAATGGTAGCAGCTTTGGCACTGCTGTATCAATTGGCCTCTGATTATTACTAGCAATTTCTTGTTTATGGTGTTATTGTGTTTCCTTTGCTGTTGAGTCACAAGATGTACCTCTCTGCTGAAGGTAAGGCAGAGCTGCATCAGTGTCTTCGGTGAGGTCACAACTACTGGAATTATGGTCTTGAACATGATTAGAAGACAGCTAACGCATCTGCAACTGAAATTTACCAGTGCAAAACCCTGCTGACAAAGACGAAAGCATTTTGACATGCCTCGATTAAGCAGCGTCCTGCACCTCTGCTCTCGTTCCTTCCTAGCCACCATCTTACTCTAAACCTTCGCCTTTCCATACACAAAAACTGTACCTCTTTTAAGTGATTGAGATACGAACTTGTGTAGACCTGAAATAAGCAACTTGTCTGAGCTGGTGAAAGGCTTTGTCATGGTTTTGGCTGGGANGAGGCTGGGGGTGCACAAGGAGCTGGGAGGAGATATAGCCAGGGCAGGTGACCCAGACTGGCCAAAGGGATATTCCACACCATATGGTGTTATGCTCAGCCATAAAAGCTGGGGTAAAGAAGGAGGAAGGGGGGGCGTGGAGAGTGATGGCGTTTGTCTTCCCAAGAAACCATTACGCATGATGAGCTCTGCTTTCCTGGCAGTGGCTGAACACCTGCCTGCCCATGGGAAGTAGCGAAAGAATTCCTTGTTTTGCTTTGCTTGCGCGCGCTGCTTTTGCTTTACCTAGTAAACTGTCTTTATCTCAACCCATGGGTCCTCACACTTTTACCTTTCTGATTCTCTCCCCATCCCACCTGGGGAGGGTGAGCGAGCGGCTGTGTGGCACTTAGCTGCCTACCGGGGCTAAACCACAACAGGCTTCCATTCTCTTGCTATGATGTTGGGTCTACTATGTAAGAGAATTAGTGGTGATTTCAGAAGTTACTGTTCTTAAACTACTGGGCAATACATCTACTGAGTATTACAGTGTCCTGGCCACTGTGGACCTCTCTAACATGATGTACGCGAAGGGAAATCTTTTCAAAATAAATTAATTTACACACAATCATGGAATTGTACTTTAGAGTAATGTTAAAAAAGACCCTCTGGAAGGAGGGGTCTGAGATAATGTAAGAGGTACCATCTGCTCAGGTTCTGTCCTGAAAAACAGACGTGATAGTCCTGGTCAAAGTGCTACCCATAAACCTTCCACCATCTGGCTATAGTAACTGTTGCTGAACACAAGTGATCTATAGAGCCATGAACATCTTGCTTGATAAAAGCAACAAGACGTCACAAAAGCAATAAAACCAACATTGCTGCAAACCCAGCTGTACTAAGATGGGGCACATGCTACAGAAAGAAACAGCTAACGTTCCTCCGCATTCCTAGTCCTTGAAGTAGAAAGCATGTTATTAACTTGTGACAGAAAGAAGTGTTACTGCAGATTTCTCTTTTCAGCCCTTACAGTGGTTTTATGGGGTCAAAGGAAATAGATAGTATTTGATTTTTTGTACTGTAAGAGTCCACCTCTTTGAAAGATGATCACCTAGTTTTATTTAGTGAGTGTAGAATAATGGCTTTCTGGGCAAAACTGACAAGTTTTGTTTCTGGCTGTTCATTTGATACTCCCCTATTTTAAACTGAAAAGTGATATGTGACCTCTACTTGCTAACAGTGGCTCCTGCAATAATGATATGATGTGTCTGATGCTGTGTCTGATGCATAAAGTTTTGGGATATTTTATCTAAGGAACTATCCCAAATAAAAAATGTGTTGTAGTCTTTGGATTTTTACAAGCAATTTGTACTCAACAGACACTATTTTACTCATCTTCCCCCACAGCTGTAAAAGGCTACCATCTTCTGCTCATGCTTATTAAATGTAATTCTCAAAAAAGAGGCATGAAAAATATCAAAAAAATCTCTGTTCCAAGTAAACTATAAGCGAGTACCAAACAAAACTATTAAATAAAATTTCAATTTGAGATGCATACTCTACATTGTGACTCTGTCTGGGAGGCCCGGAAAAAAAGCACGATTTGCTGTGATGGGTTCAGGGACATTCAGAGCTGTTTCTCCCAAGGAATAAAACACCTATCATTACAAAGCCTCCTCAGTTATTATTATAAATAATTCCTGGCTGTATTATGGTACCACAAAGAAATGCCAGACAAAGATCTGGGGTCTGTACGGACGTTGTCTGATCTCCCTTTTGCTATGCACACTGTGTAATTTTCAGAAAGCCATTTAACTTTTTTTTTTTTTTGAATGGCAAATGTTTAAAACATTAGATTTTGCTGTTTTACGTCTTTTCTGGGTTTTGGAGCTTCTGGTGTTGCAGTTCCAAAGGGCTGGGGGAAGGGGAATGCGTATTTCTGTTCCCCCTAAAGCAGATCTTTTAATTAAGTGTGAAGGCTGCTTTCAGACTGGAGTCCTCTCTTTCTGGTCTTCTGTTTCCTCTCCTGTACGTTGCTGTCTTTTGTCCCTTACACTTTTTTGAATCCCTGCTACCCTCACCTGTCCTTCCTGGGCAAGCAGCCCATTTCCCAAAGCACATCCCCAGCATTAATATGCATCTGTTTTGTTCCTGCTTCTGAGTAGAGGTTGTTTTTATGCATATTTTATATATGTATGGTATATACAAATAAAGTTTTTATATATATTCATATAATAGTGCCTTTATGCAAAGGTACCATCTTGTTAGAGGGATAGTGATGAGAAACAAAGAGACAGAGGTGGGAAAAGAAGTTTAGACATACTCAATATACCAACATATTTTGAACAGGCTGTCCCACCACTCATTTTCACTCACGTGGCACTGAATCTTTGAATAGATACTGTCTTTGAAATTAAGAATCTTCTACTGTTCCCTTTCAATCAGAGGAAATGCATTAAGCTGTCTTCAGTCACAAACTTCAATGGTAGAATCAGCAGATTTGGTCTCAGGTAGGATATTGATGCCACTGGGTCTACTGGGACGAACAGCTGCTACTGTTCTGAGGAAGGCTTACACGAAGTGCTCTCTGAGATATAATGAAGAAGAAAGATTCCGTACAGAAATAAAGTACAGAGAGACATCCCTGAGTCTAGCTGGGAGAAATTCTCTGAGTTGAGGACAAAGACTATAGGACTGGATCTACAACAGGACATATTACCAGTCCCACAAAATGATGACACAAGCTTTTTGCCATTCAGACACCTCTGACCAATATTTGCTCCCTCTCTAAACTCAGACATGCCAAGTTCCCTACACACCTAATACTCTGCTTCCAGCAATGACTTTGACAGTGCCAACCAGCTAAGAAGCTACTCCAAATCCTGTTCCACTGCAAAATTACAAACTGACACAAGGTGGGCCTTTTCTTGTAGCCAGAGAGATTGCACTAACTAGTACATAAAAATGGGTGCTGTCAAGCTCCCACGTCATCTCTGGAGAAAAATGTGTGCTCAAGTGCCTGTGACTTTGCCCACGAGAGCTGACATGTCCTTGGCTTTGGCCTCTGCATCTGCCACTTCCTGCTTCTGGAAGGTGAAATTTTTTGTGGGTCTGGCCCAACTGAAGGGGTTGGTACATTTAGAGCAATAAAGTTATGTAGTATAATTTCTCCAGCACAGGAATATTCTCATTGCAAGGAAGGGGACTTATTTAGTGAAAAGGTCATCTCCAGGCCACAGTAGACCAAAAACCGGATCACTGTGCCTTCACTTCTTGTTCTCATAGAATCTTTGGGAAACAAATTTTCCTTCTGTGACTTTACTAGACCACTTTCCTGACAGGCAGTACTCTCATTGCACAGTAACCCTCTAAATTAAGAGCTGGGTGAGCTGATGAAGCAACTTTGCACCTGACAGTTTTATTTGAGCCCCTAAACAATTGTCTTTTTTTTCCCATAAAGCACACAGAATGATTGTACTGAAGACCTATTTTTTTGTCTTGATATTTTATTAACCTGTCCAATGTATTTCCTGAGGAAGTATTTAAGACAAAAGAGATTTGAATTGTTTCTGTCCCTAGATGCTTCAAGGAGATTTCTTTTCTTAATCGCTCTGCTTTAATGGAAGATAAATTGTAATTCCAATTAACTCTAAGAGTACAAGTGACCCTGACAAAGCACGTTCTTAAGTACTTTGCTGAATTGGGGCCAAATAATCAACAGTTTCTGGCAGGAATTTCTCTGAAGAGAATAATCTTGTTCCCAGATCATTTATGTTAATTAGCTTGTATTGGAAATTTCATAGGTAATATGGATTATAGCAATATGCCACACCATGGAAAATGGCTACTTGTGCTTATCTGTGTGAATTAAAAAAAAAAAAAAGCAAAACCAAAACAAACAAAAAACCGCCACAAAGTATGACATTTAAGCAGGCTCAATCTCAGATTTCAATAGTCATTTAAAGTAGAGAGGAAAAAACTCAAAAACTGTGCTAAGAGAAAGCAACAAAAAACTATTCTCACTAAACAAACTTCACTTGTGTCTACAGCTGTCATATGCTCTAGAATTAGGTCAACGGCACAGTATCAGCCCACAGGACCAGTGTAGCCACTATGAGCTAATATGGTAATAACCTATGCTCAAAAATATTTCTGAGAAAATACCATATAACTGGTGTTAGTGCTTACCAGCACTAGATGTGGCTTTCATGACATCATAAACAAGTCATTTTGCAGGGCTTCACCACAACAATATTGTTGTAACGTCTTCAGAAAGATATTTTCCTATTTTCATGAATAGTCTTCACTATCTCCGAAGGGAATAAACAACTTCATACAAAAATGTTATTTTAAAGGAGAGCCTGAAAATACATCTACATACTTAGGAATTTAAGGATAATTTTTTGTAAATGTTACAACCTTCTAAGTTTTGTTGCTAAGTATTTGGTATGTTCAAATCTCAAAGACTGAGAGAGGTTTGCAATAACTACTGCCTACATTAAAAGATCATAAATAAAATGATTTATAAACAGATTTTCTTTATCAAAAATTTCAGCCAGTTGTCCCAAGGCCGAATTTTTGTGCCAAAGCTGATGTGTGTGACATAAACAGCTCCTGAACTTCATAATAGCTCAGGCATTGAAAGGTTCAGAACACAGTTTTGCTTAACATTTTTTCAGGAACAAAAGGGATTAATCTGAATTTGACATGATGCCTCTGCTCTTTACTACCTGTGGTCAATGCATACATTTTTCTCAAAAGTAAATCCAAATGTTTTTGCGGTAAAAATGTTGACTTTCTGTCCTATATCTTTTGTACAGTGTATCAAATAGTTGCCAAAGACTAAAAATTGTTCACTGGGGATGGGCTATTCAGCTTTGCTTTTTGTTAAGGGAAAACTCTCATCCTTTCCCTGTCATAGAGAACCCTCAAAATACTAATCAATCACTTGAGCACTGCCAAACAATACAGGCATTTTTTTCCACCCACAGCCCAGCCAGAATTCATGTTAACTTCTCAGGCCAGATAGGAGTGTTATCCAATTCCCAGCAGCTCAAGAAAGACTCCAAGTCCTTTTCTAAAAACATTACTGGGTTGACAATCTTGCTTGAACAGCGTCTGGCATTTCTCTGATCTTGTTCCTTGTGGTCTTTCTGCAGTCTTACTAATTTAATTCCTTTAGCAGGCCAAAACATTTGTGTTGTAAGACTTTCTTATGAATTAAGTACTTTTCTAAGACAGGTTTAGCACAGTATGTCATAAGACATTTCTCAGGATAATACAATTATGGAATTTTATCAATAAGAGATTCATCATCATTTCTTGTTTATTCTCTCAGGAAGAACAGCTTATGAATAGTTACTGTTTGAGATGCTCTCAAAATGTATTAAAACAGAAAAGATACTATTTTTGAAGTAGACTGTATTGCCTTTAAACAATATTAATTTGGATTGTTTTTCAACTTCACTAGTCATTTGCATTGAATTTATTAATTTTCTTCACCAGGTTGCAAAGGCATCAAATACAAATAGCAAGAGTAGCAAATACATCAAAATCTATGCAGATTATCCTTACGCTTGTTTATGAAAGATGTAGAGGAATGCCTTTATTATTAGCTTTATGTATCACAGTTGCTACAAAGCGGAGATAATTCAGAGCTCCCATACCAGACGTATGGCTCTGAATAAATTTTGTATAACTGTGCAAAAAATGACAAGTCTCAGGAATGCAGCTTCCTTTTCTTCCATCCTATAAGAGAAGCAGTTGACCTAAAAAGCCACCATCATCTTTCTTCTTCTGAGGTTACTCTGTAACTGCATTTATTACCATGCAATAAATTCAGAGTGTGCGGAGAGTATACTTCCTTGGTTAGCGTGATTTGAATCCTTCATTTATATTGATGAGTCTGCAGTGATTTGTAGGACCTTTATTTGAATGTGAGCTGGCTTACATTTGTGCTAAAACATAACATCAATAATGGGTGGATACTCATTTGTGTTGGGATAACATCTCAAAAATAAAACTCCTTAAAAACAGAGAATATTTGTCGAGGCCAGCTGAAAATTGGTGGAGACTACCAAATGGTAGTCTTCAGTTTGCAGAGCTGAGGATGAAGAAAGCTTTTCCTCTTTGTCTGATAAATTCTGTAGGCACAAGCATTTCTGTGTAGTGAGTTTACCACAAAGCTCTGCTAACACTTAGTAATGCCAGGTATAGAGTAGAGAGCTCTTAAGTTCAGCTTGTGTTGCTAAGGTATGCAGAACTTCTAGGTATGCTTCTCCAGTAAAACAGCTATAGCTGCATAGCTCTGCTCATGCTTTTAGTGTGTCTGAATGTCCTTAGAGCCCTAAAGCTCTCGTCCCATGTGAGCATCCTGTTCTGCTCCGCCGGTGCCACTAAGAAGCATGACTGTGCACAGCAAGCATCTTCTTTCTCTGTTGAGGAAGTTGGGACACTTGAACACTGCATTGTTCTCCAGTCTCAATCCGGACAGCAAACATATATTCCTAACAAAACAAACATTTATTTCTAGTACTTATTTTCACCAATCTTTTTGCTTAGTAGACTTTTATCTTCACCTTAGCCAACACGTATTGAAAGCAGGAAAAACAGAAAAGTCTTGGATCAAACCTTTGATCAGATGGACAAAACCGCTATTTACTTCTAGAGGCAAGAGGTCAGTCAACCGAAATGGCACTTACTCGCACACAACAGACCAGGAAGGGGAGCAGTCTTTAGCACGATGGCTGAGCCATTGGGTCAGCCTGTCTGCACGCGCAGCTCCAGGCTGGATGGCTAGGACCGGCTGGTGTACAGAGCTTCAAGGTGGCTCAGTACATCTCAGTGACTGCAGCTACAGCAATGATTTCTGTATGGGACATAGCCTGTAAGCTACTGCTGCATCAAGATATTTATGTTCCAAGAAATAAAAGTAGCTCTAAGGCACTTCTGTGTGGGAACAGGTGATAGAGAGTTTCCGTGCAGATCAAGAAATTGAAGTGAACTACCTTCCCTCCTTAAGTTGCTTTTTTATGGCCTTAGGGAAAAAAAAAAAAAAGGAAAAAGTGTTCGGTTTAAGATACAGGCTTTGCTTTGTGGCACTTGGAGTTTCAACCACATCATCTTTAACAAAAACAGAGCAAGAATTTTCAACAACAGAGACAAA
>VXAL01007873.1:75292-155774 GCA_013399475.1 Chauna torquata
AAAAAAAGAAAAGAAAAGCAGGAAAAGTAACCTTTTATCTGTGAGAAAGGTCCAAAGTGACACACAACTCCAAATTAACAGAGAACACAAGTTTACAGACAATTTGCTAGAACCATGCAGTAAGCTTATTTGAAACATTTTTGCTTTCTTTGCATTTTAAGTATTTGTCCTAGGGAACAGACATAAATACTGAGCTTGGTCTTTGGAGCAATTACTTCATCATTCTGGTTTAATTCTTCAAACAGCTTAAGAATCATACTAGAGAGGGTATGTAAACTGTGGGTACCTTCCCCCTCTCCTTTGTCTGTAAATGTTGATGTTCACCATAGATGTGAACTGATCGTGTTATTAGCTTTCTTTTATTGGTTTTATCTGTAAAAAAGTTCAGCAAAATTGTCATAAGCTATTAGGAAGCTATAAAATGCCATATGAAGCCTAGATATTTCAAAACCAGCAGGAGACTGGGTGGATTGTCCATGTCTCTGTGTAATATTGGGGCTTGGTTTTCTTACTGTGTCCAAGAGACTACTTGATCTGGGAAATATAGTCTGTATTCCTTGAGCTGTTCTATGTAGAATGAAATAGGCTCACGTTGTGAAACTGTTCATACAGACCTTCTCAGTGTCACATAGGAGGTAAGTGCTGAAGTACAGCTGTGGATCTGGAGCTAATTCACACAAGCTGCAACCTCAGTTACCGCTGCAGGGCTGAATAATGAGCTAAACCATGGATCCAGCCACAGAAGTTGTTGTGCAACAGCATCTCCAGCTCTCAAGGTGTGACACTGTGTTCTGTAATTTTTGGAGTTTTTCTACATAACGTAAAGAATTAGTTGGAAACTCATCAGACATCATCTAGAATCCTGAGGTTTTCACCTGTAATCTATCTGTCTAGATGCACAAGAGTTTTAAAATTTTCTTTAAAGAGTTCAAAAGCTATTTTAGATCCATTAACATCAGAAATGTTCTTACGGTAGATAGACTTTTATATAAGCACATTAAGCTTCAGGCATTAATGTCTTGAAAGACTTTGTCCTAAATGATTTTAATAGCTTAATCATAACCACTTATAGTATGATCAAGAAACAACTGTTTTCTGAAGTCATTACTTTAGCCTTTTTCACAATGTTGCATATGGGATAGGTGGATAGATTTGCTGTTACTGCTCCATAACACACTTCTAAGCAGAACACGCTGCTGCTTCTTTACTACTGCAGTTCATCTATCTATTTTTGTCATCATACATAATATGCATATTATTGTGCATGTATTTATATACACACTTAAAGCTAATGCCATCAATTTCAGAATACACCAAATATTTGAAAATTGTGTATGCATGCATGTCTGTATGTATACACATAAAATTTTTAGGTATTTAATTGTCTTACAAACTGTTGAGACTCTATGACTTTCAGAGGGATATATCATTATTTAATTAGGATTCTTTAATTAAAACTAATTCTTGCTCCAAGGTCAAAACCTTAACATTGGTGCATATTGGGTTCCAACTTAGATTTACTGCACAGCAAACATCTTACATTTCCACACCTGAGAACAATGGTACTAAGAAAGACAGCAAAGGGCAACTTCTTTCTAGGGAAAAAAAAAAAAAATCATCTGAATTCCAGCCTCTACCTTTAGAAAAACTGAAACTATCATCCAAAGACTGAGAAAGTTGAAAGACCCACTGGATATTTGCCCTGTTTACACCTACTGCCAGCTGCGGACCTCATAGGAAAGGCTCAGGAGCTTTTTATCTCCCCTAACACAAGGAATTCATTATTCAAAAGGCAACTAGGTAGCCCAAACTCAATAAATTCCTAGATGTTCAGAAAGGGATTCATTTCTCCACCAGAGTCAGGATCAGAATAAAATGAGGGAGGCTTGGCACTTCCCAAGTATGTTGCCTGGGGTTTTAGGCTCTGTAGCTGTTTGCTTAACCTACCAAAGGAGACGATACAGTAGGAATCACCCATGTAAATTTTGCTACCTCCACCACATTTCCTTCCGTCTCTGACACACCTTCCTCCCCTTCTGACCACCCCTGATCTCCATTAGTAAATGCTTTCGATATGTATGTGCTTCATACCCACTTTTGCTTGCAAATACCTTACTTTTACTCAGTGACTCCTTTATGAGTCGTAGATAGGATCCTCTGCATGATGCTCAGGACAGGTACACTGAACTCAGTAATTGAGGCAGTGATTCTGGGAGCTCTTCAGTCTAAAATCTCCTTTGTCTGCCCATTTTGAGTTGGCAAGTGATGAGGTGATTTGTTAAACTCTCTTTCAGAGCCCTTCTGTTTCCAGGACCTGCTGAGCTGAGGAGCGGGTGGCCTGCTGCATGAGACAGGTGACAGTCTCAAAAACACAGTGCTGCAGAGTGCTGCCTTCTAGCAGCCAGCGTGTAGGCAGTCTGAACCATCGCAATAGGATCACCTCATCTTTACATGTAGTTCAGCCACAGTCTTCTATCCAGGGCATAAACCTAGCAGGCAGAAGAAGAACCTGCTGTCTCATCTATCTGGTTTACCAGCATGAAACAACACCTGCCCAGAAACGAGTGTACAGCTGTGTACTCAGGAAGTCTGTTTTCTAGGGCAATCAATGACTAGTATCAGTTTCTTCATTACATTCATGCCCATGGCAGCTCTTACTTTGTCCTTCTTGAGTAGGACGGGCCTCACATTCCAGTCTCTTTCCAAGCGTTATTTCTTCTCCATAGCCTCCCAGAAGAGGGAAGCTCACTCTGGTTCCCCACACAGACTCCCCACATTCAGGTCCCCATACAGGCTCCCCACATAGTCTAGATAGTAGCTAGTAGCCCATCAAAAAAGAAGGGTGGTCACTCATACTTGTGGTGAAACTTGCCAGCCTGGCTTTCAGATGCTGCAGCTCTAAGAAGAGACAGGATCTAATGCTGCCTCAGCACCTTTGTGGCAAAATGAGCCTGACAGAACTTAACGAAGCAGTGCCTTTTTCCTACCAGTTCTAGAAGAAAGAATGGGTTGGTTGACAAGTTGTTAGTCTTGCTTGTGCTGGACAGTGACCCTTTTTTATTTTTTTATTTTTGTTTTTTTAAACTGATGGCAACTCTATAAGAAATCAGTGGAAACCTTAATGACAGGCTGGTGATGAAGGAAATGTCCTGCTATGTGGGGAGACAGGAAAGGAATAACAGTGGTGAAGCTATAGTCCTCTCCTTTTGCAATTGTCTAGCAGCTTCTTATTTGCAAAACCCCATGACCTTCTTCACAGGGAGCTTTTAAAGGGAGATGGAAAGAAATAGTACCTAGAAAGTATCCAGGAGGGTCTCATGGACTATGGGAAGTGTGTATGAGTGTGTGTTGGGGGGAGTTAGTATTTGAGATACAGATATTGCCTGAAAGATGTTAGAGGAATCCAGCTGACTCTTCAGGTTGCTAAACTGCCAGGAACATTTGGCAAAATTAGCACTGGGTGTTTCTTGGATGCACTTCCATTCTCCGAAATCTGTGTAAGTGCTCTGGAAATCTTGTGAGAATGAGCTAACATGAGACTCATAGTCTGTTACAATCTGGACAGGAAATGCTCTTGCAGGGCTTTGGCTTCATCCTTTCTGCCCAGATGACACACAGGAATGTGTGAAAATGAAAAATAACAGAGAAGAGGTGGAGGTAAGCATGTTGATGAATGACAGTATTTTGTATCTCAGAAGTTTTTTGTGCCTAAAAATGAACCTTTGCTTGGGTTCAGATGAAGGAACATGAAAAAAATCCTGAATTGTTCCCATATTGTTGGCTTCAGTTCACCTGTCCCTGCTAGGCTGGAGCTGTGAGCATAAATCTCTGCGAAGAGAGACCCCTTTAAAAAAGGGAAAGCCCTGTGAAAGCAGAAGATTATGACAGGGAAGAAAATATGCTGCAAAACAGTGTCCTGAAGACTTACTCTTGTGGTCAGCCTGTGCTTTCAATTACCTTTCAGAGTCAATTCCTCGTTGCAAACATCATCAGTTTAATCAAATACACTTTCAGAAGTGGGAAAGCTTCCTATTTAAGGTAGCATAAGGTAGCATACAGTGCCCTTGCAGCATGGAAAGAATATGAAGGGTGTTGAGGGAATAAGCTTTTTCTTCCCTCTTGGACCCCTATGCAAAGATTTCAAGCTTAAGGTAAGCTTCCTAGCATTAGTCACTGGGAGTTAGTATGTCCTTCCCAGCTGTTGCTTCTAGATGGTTGGTGAGACTGTAAAAAATAAATAGACTTCAGTGGAATGCCTAAAATTCATTTTCTCACTCAGATGCTTTCATCTCACTCGTTTCATTGTGTTTACAGGCTGGCAGGTTTCCTGAGGGCAGCCATGATTTAGATTTACAGCTCCCTGGCCAGTCTGATTCTGAAGAAAAGTTATAACACCTGTAATGTAATACTGTTTCCGAAAAGAGTGAAAAATGTTGTGGTATGAAGAGGAAGCCTCCAAACTCCAATAATCACAGTATATCACATATCTCTGCACCCCATTGTGGCAGCTGAGGTTGCTATTACTTCAAAACGGTTTCAATTCCTTATCCCCTACCTCCACCCGCTCATTTAAAAGAAACCAAACCTGTCTAATCATGCTGGAGACTTGGCTTTGAAAATATCTCTGGGATTTCACCCTTCTCATGTCTAGGGCTGGCTGGGAAAACTCTGAGATCTATAGGAGGGAAGGAAAACAGCCATGTGATGGTGCAGTGCCTCTTCCTGGCTACTTAAAATGGCTGGACGTCCTTGATAACTTCTGCCGTGTACTGGACAGCCAGGTTGCCACTCCTCAGCACTCACAGGCTCTTACATATGTACTGAGAGATGTCAAGGTGTGGTACAAACTTCAATGAGAATGATGCAAAATCTAAATCTCAGGCTGCCAAGAGCAGGTGGTCAGAGATAACACCGAAGAATCACTTTTACAGATAACATCAAGGGGACAAGAGAAGTGTCAAAGAAAGGAAAAGTGAGTCAGGAACACACCAAACACCCCCACTTTCCTCTGAGCAGGTTGTTTTTCTTATTATGCCTTTTGTTTCATCAACGTGTCTGGAAACTGTTCACTGAAGTAATGACCACTGTTACCCTTCTCCCAGAAGCTTAGCCCCCTCATGATTCATTTGAATAAGATCCTTTCAAGAGTAAGAGCTTTCTCATTTACTGCAGCTTTTTAGCCCCCTCCTTTTCAGTTTCGCTTATCTTTGTAATTCTTGTTACTAGATCATTTGAAACCAGGAAGTCCTCAGCATCTCTTGGAAACATGTTTTTGTTGCAAGATTAGATGCTGAAATATAAGGACTCTGTGCTATGTGTCTCTCTTGAGTGAATAAGAGGTGTAAATAAACATGTACTGGTAGGTAAGGAAAAAGAAACAAGCCCAAGGACTCTAAATACCAACCCAGAATCTCAGGTATTGATGTAAATCCTTGTATTTGGGGACTTTCCACCTTCATCAATGACAAAGCACTTCTGAGCCTTCCCAGAAGATATTCAGTAGTAATAATTGAACTCCCTGAGGATAGAAATAGAAATTATTGTGTTGCAGAGATGCTCAGAAACTCACTAAATGTATTATGTTAATCCAGACCTGATTGTATTCTCCCTGCTTATTGTACTTTTACCGAGTGCTGAAGAACCACAGACAACTGTGTGAGGTTTCTTAACAAAATGCTAGTTAAATTTTTGGACAAAAATGATGCTTCTGAAAAAGCAAATCTGCAAATTATTTTGCTCCTTCACCAGTGCTGTTTTTCTAAGTAACCCTGAAACTGGCTTCTCATATCAAGCTTTAAGCTCATTTAGATAAGCTTCAGACCTGGAACTGTGCTGGGAAGGAGCTTATCATATATCATAGTCCTTCATACTGGAGGAGAAAGATGAGGGACCACCAGATCACAAGTGACTTCACCTGCAGCATTGCATGGGTACATTGGGCCAAGCCAAGATCTGATTTACTTCTTCATTGTTGGTTCTTCTTGCAGCTGGAGCGGATGCCAACGTAACATTCGGGCAGCTTTTGCCTGTAAGCTGGTAAGCTCGGTCACCTTCATCTGCTTTCAACGTAGGGGTGATAGTTGGAACACAGTCTCCATCCTCTGTGGAGGACGATGTCCTGAGGTCCCTTTCGACTTGAACTACCCTACCATTTTAAGTCTGGTCCTGGTGCATTTTGTGGTGCAAAGCCAGTCAAGAAAACACCTGGATTCATTATCTGGCTCTCAGTCTGTGTGAAGGTGCATGTATATGTTCGTTAGACACTGGAAATATCACATGGCTAGCCCTTTGTGTCTGCTGTAAAGTACTGGCCCAAACTTTTGGGGAATGAAAACTATAATGTACAAAATTCAAAGGCTTGCCACAGCACTGCAGATGCTCAGTGCCTCCTCTGTCTTGTGACACATGCAGCAGTCACCTGGCATCTCTACCTCTTTGACCCCTAACAGCAGCAGGATGAGCAACTTGTGTAAAGTAAAGACCAGGTGGCTCATGAAGGAGTAGCCCTGCGAGTATTCATAAAAAATTCAAGTCATACGTGGTTGCTAGTGTGTTCTAGTTCTGTTTCAGGAGCAGAAAGCTCAGAGAGATCTGAGACAGAACAAAAGTGACAGTGTAAATGAATATAACACATACTTCACACTTACAAGCTTCAGAGGAAATCACAAATATGCAAATCTGCTTTCCTTCTGTATTTGTGTGTTTGGGGATCCACTCCAAGTAAGAAGCAATAAGATTTCACCCCAGTGCACAGAAATCACTCTCTGAGATATCAGACTGGTCTGGCTTTGGCTTATTTAGTTTAGAGGATGCTTGCACATGCAGGCCATTTGGGCTTGATAATACTGTTCTCTTCTTCTGCCTTAGGAATCCACAACATCTGAAATAACCTCTCCTGGGGTATAAAAGAGAGAGAGGGAATATGCTGCAGCCTTCAGTGAAATACAATCCTTATTATTCCTACAGTAAAGAGAATAAGCACAATACAAATACAGAAGGTTTGGAAGAGACAACTATTTTCAGCTGACCTTTTATTTCAATAAATTATTTTATTTTGTATATAAACACAAGTGCAATGTTCAAAAAGTTCATGTTAGTGAAAACGATTAACAAGCACTTGTGACTTAGTATTGTGTAAACATTATAAAAGAGTAAGAGCAAGACCTGCTTTAATCTGTGCTGTTTAGCAAGTGTCTCTAAGAGCCTATCCCAAGCTACACTCTTCGCAGCAGGACTGTTTACAGAATCACAGAATCACAGAATCACAAGGTTGGAAAGGACCTTCAAGATCATCTAGTCCAACCGTCATCCTATCACCAATACTACCCACTAAGCTACTAAACCATATCTTGTAGCACCTTGTCCAGGCGCCTCTTAAAAACCGCAAGGGTCGGTGACTCCACCACCTCCCTGGTCAGGCCGTTCCAGTGCCTGACCACTCTCTGAGAGAAAAAGTTTTTCCTGATATCTAGTCTAAATTTCCCTGTGCGCAACTTGCGGCCGTTACCTCGAGTCCTATCATTAGTTATCTGGAAGAAGAGGCCGACCCCCTCCTCATCACAACCTCCCTTCAGGAAGTTGTAGAGTGCAATGAGGTCTCCCCTGAGCCTCCTCTTCTCCAGACTAAACAAGCCCAGCTCCCTCAGCCGCTCCTCATAAGACTTGTGTTCCATACCCCTCACCAGTTTTGTTGCCCTTCTCTGGACACGTTCCAGGGCGTCGATGTCTTTCTTGTAGTGAGGGGCCCAAAACTGAACACAGTACTCGAGGTGCGGCCTCACCAAAGCTGAGTACAGGGGGATGATCACCTCCCTGCTCCTGCTGGTCACACTGTTTCTAATACAGGCCAGGATGCCATTGGCCTTCTTGGCCACCTGAGCACACTGCCGGCTCATGTTCAGCCTTGCATCGATCAACACTCCCAGGTCCCTTTCCTCATCACTGTCTTCTAGCCACTCAGCCCCAAGCCTATAGCGTTGCATGGGGTTATTGTGGCCAAAGTGCAGGACCCGGCACTTGGCCTTGTTAAACCTCATCCCGTTCGCCTCAGCCCAGCAGTCCAGCCTATCCAGATCCCTCTGAAGGGCCATCCGACCCTCAGGCAGATCGACACTACCTCCCAACTTGGTGTCGTCTGCAAACTTACTGAGGGTGCACTCAATCCCCTCATCTAGGTCATCAATAAAGATATTAAACAAGATAGGCCCTGGTACTGACCCCTGGGGGACACCACTTGTAACGGGACACCAGCTGGACTTAACTCCATTAACCACAACCCTCTGGGCACGGCCCTCCAGCCAGTTCTTTATCCAGAGAAGAGTACACCTGTCTAGGCCACGGGCAGACAGTTTCCCCAGGAGAATACTGTGGGAGACCGTGTCAAAGGCTTTACTGAAATCTAAGTAGACCACATCAACAGCCTTTCCCTCATCTACCAGTCTGGTCACCCTATCGTAGAAGCAGATGAGGTTGGACATGCACGACCTGCCTTTCCTGAACCCGTGCTGGCTGGGCCTGATCCCCTGGATGCCATGCAAGTGCCGTGTGATCTCACCCAAGATGATTTTCTCCATAATTTTGCCTGGAACCGAGGTCAGGCTGACAGGCCTGTAGTTCCCCGGGTCCTCCTTGCAGCCCTTTTTGTAGACGGGAGTTGACACAGGTTGAGGGTGGGAAGAGCAGAGTCTAGGACATGCAATGACAGGTGGCATTCCTCGCTTGCGTTACTCTGTTTTCAGGTGTCTTGTGATTGCACAGTGTTAAATGGAATTGCTAGCAAGTGCTGAGTGGCAGTCACTCAACAACTTGTATGGAGTTTCTCCTACAGACAGGAGACCTGCAGTAGGGTCAGAGGGAGGAGGAGATGCCTAAATGCAGGAAAAGGTGGGATATGATTCAACTTGTTATGGCTGTTTAATTTCCAATTAAGCCAAAGCCCAGCTTTATGGATCCAGCTGCCATCACCCTACGGGCATTTCGGGTAGGGTGTGGAGAATTAACAGTTACAGACACAGCTGGCACATTCATAGATCACTCAGCACACTTGCTGCTGCTGAAGATCACAGAGCCACAGAGTCATTGAGGTTGGAAGGGATTTCTGGAGGTCATTTGGTCCAACCACCCTGCCCAAGCGGGGACACCTAAGCAAGTTGCCCAGTACCATGTCCAGGTGGCTTCTGAATGTCTTCAAGGAGGGAGAATCTACAACCTCTCTGGACCTGTGCCAGTGCTCTGTCACCTGTGCAGTAAAAAAGTGCTTCTAAAGTGTTTCCTGATGTTCAGGCAGAACCTTCCGTGTCTCAGTTTGTGCCCATTGCCTCTTGTCCCTTCACTGGGCAACAATGAAAAGAGTCTGTGCTCCTTTCGTTTTCTATCATTGAGTGCCCAAGGTGGGCTTGGCTGGGGAGAGAGGGGAGTATACCCCCACTATCCTCCATCTGGGTGAGAGCTGTACTTCAGGAAGTTAACTTGCTTAGGCAGAAAATAATAACAAAGAAAGCCTGCATCTGTGCTAGTTTACTGCATAGCTTGAAGAGAAGTTATTCATACTTGTTAACAGTACTATACTCATTTCTGATAGAACTAGCCACAGCTATTCTTGTTGCTCCAAGCAGGCTATAGGAACATAGCTCATGTTTACAAACTCTGTGTATTTTACTCATTCAGGACATGGGTACCTTGTTTAGAGGTGGGAGCACGATGTCATATGCCATAGAATATCTCTTTGGTTAGTTCAGGTCAGCTGTCATAGAGGGGGCAGAGTAAGAAACTGAGAAATCCTTGAAGTTATACAAGTACTTTTCAGCAATAGCTGAAACATTGGTGTGTGAATAACTAAAACATTGGTGTGTTACCAACATTGTTTTGGTAATAAATCCAAAACACAGCACCTTTCCAGCTGCTATGAAGGAAATGAACTCCATTCCAACCAGATCCCATGCTGTGACTGGAGCCTCTCTGCATCTCACACTGCCAACCACACTGTAGCACTTACATAGGTTGGCATGACTTGCATTCCTTCTTTTTGTGACCATGACCATGTATTAAATGGCCACTTTAAAGAATATTTTGCATGAGTAGTTCCCATTTTCCAAACAATCCAGACTGCATACACAAACATGCATACATAATTGTGCGTATACAAAAATTATATGTAACTATTATATTATATTATACCAATATTATGATATACATATACATATATGTATGCATACACATATAGATTAATACAGTCACAGAGTCTTCACAGTTATTTGCTGTCCTGTCAATGTGTGTCATCCACAACTGCTATGAGCTCCTATGATTCTGGATCTCTGCCAGAGCTACGGCCTGGTCAGAGGCAGCTCTACATGGGACTAAGGACAGACAGGAAAAGCTGGGCTGACATAACTGAGAGCAGATAGATGAAGAGGCAGGAGGTGAAAGAGTCTTAATTTTTAGTAAAAATTGAATTTCATTATACTATAACTCCAGGAATTTATCAAACTTTCAGACTTAGGTATTTTAAAGTCGAAAAGCTTAGCAAAAGCCACACTCACACGTGGAGGCTTTTGCACATTGTCTCCTTCATCATTTATCCTTGCTGCAGTTGTAAAAGGATGTAACTGAACATATCGTAAATGCTTAATTCCCCACAGCCTGTTCAAAGCAATGCTGCAGAAGCCACCTCCTTACCACTGTGCTGTTCTGTCTTAACTTATTCTGCTTGCTCACTTTCCACTCTTTGTATCCAGCATTAGGTTTTAATCTTCACCCTCTAGGGGTTGCAAAAATGTACTCTTTTGCACTGCTTCCCACTACCTTTTGCCAGCTGGGATTGGAACTGGCATTGGTGGCCCTGTAGCAATTCTGCTTGAACAGCTCCCTTAGCTCAGATCCGTACACCTTATACACGGTCCGGCCACTAGAGGGGACAGAGGTTTGCACCGGTGTAAACGCAGCTCAGACGAGATTCTGTGAAATGCCTGTTTCTCAAATGAGGCTTGGTCTTTGAGAGAAGAGCACGCCAGACAGGTGAAGGGAAAGCAAGACCTGAGGAGACTTTCAGGTTGATAGCGCAACAGGAGAGGTAGGCTTGTGTACCTGGGTCTTACTCCCCTTTGCCAGAGACACAGCGTCATCTCTCTTCCAAGGTGCTATGCTAAGGAGCTAAGGATAGAAATAGTTACACTCGTTTTGGTGAAGTGCTTTGAGGTCCTAGGAGACGGAGGAGTCTCAAGCTGCAAGACTGTTAGTACCCAGCACTCCCATGCCACACTCACTGCCTTTTGAAGGGTTGCAGTTTTTTGCCATGCTGAAATAATGGAGCCAACCCCCTTCCTGGTTCTTTTGCTCAGTTTGATTGGCTTTTTCTCTCACAAACCCATAAGCTTTGTACACAACCAATGCAATGTATGCAACAAATCTTTACAAACCTAGTGAGGACTTCTCATGGGTGTAAAATAGTAAGTGCCTCCTGTTCTGTGTCTCTTGCTGTTGGCTGGTTGCTCACACTCTGTGTGCTGTTCTACAACCTTCCTAGACTAATTTGGCTGAAAGGAGACAAGTATATTCTCTCATGTATGAACTGGCTGCAGGGTACCCAGGGTTTTGTAGGTGGGTAAAATAAATCTTAAACTAGAAAAATTGAACTGTTTAGCCTGTGGTTTGAAGGCATTAAATGGGGGTTTCAGAGGAAGCACCAGCTTGCATAATGTCTTTTGAAATGCTGCATTAGGGGAACATGTCAGATCAGGCAGACAGCGGCATTTTAGTTGGAAACAGTAAAAATTCATAGTGCGGCATTTAAATGAATGAATATTAATTGGTACTGGCGTTACTATGCTGCTGTGGGGTAACCCAAAACTACTGAGGGGTAAAGAAGTTTTCTCCAATCAAGATAATTCATTTTCCAGTTCTGTCATTCATTTAGATCCACAGATTATGGTGAGATTTTCTGTGATGTTAAGAATGAATTGATTTGCAGGTTAGTAAAATATGATCATCATCTGATTAATAACTTCTTGAATATATGATTTGTAAAACTATACCACTGCGTCTTAAAAGACTTTGTAAGTTGAAAACAGTGTTTGTGCTTGAAGCTAGCAATGCTCTAATTAAGGTATGCAATAAAAATATCATTTAAAATACCTTAATGGAAAGAGGACAATAAATGACCCAAGCTCATTTTTAGCACACAACACCCCAACAGCTGGACTGTGTAGGTAACAGCCAGGTAAACCAGAAGATAGGAGGAAGAGGGGGAGGTATTTCTGTGTATGGTGGGGGAAAAAAAAACACAGATTGCCCAAAGGAATTGTCAGAGGTGGCTTATGTAGTCATCATTATCCATAAAAGCAGAAAAGACACAGATCTAAAACTCTCCAGGTCATGCCAGCCTTAAAGCATGCTACAGGGACAGATTAGTCAGGATGATAGGCAACCAGCAGCACTGCAGTAGCCAAGGAAAATCTTCTTCATTAAATATAATCTTAACAATGCATTTGCTATTTGATCTTTTGGTAAATTTCTTCCACTATTGTGAATCTGTAGCTTTTAAGTGCTCTTTTATTTGCAAAACTTAAATAGTGATAAGACTGACAGGATGATCTGACACAAAGCACACCATTCCCAGGGGGATATATGTCTTTAAACCCCAGCTGGAGACTATTGTTACAGTCACCAGTATAACTCAGCTATCCAAAGGCCAAAGGATGCACTTGCTTGGAGGTGTTCAGGACTTCAGGGTTTCTGCGTAAAGAGCTTTTTCTGCTGATTACAAGAAGATGATGTGATTCAAGATCATGTATTAAATGTCAATGCTTTAGGAACCAACCTGCTACAGGTGAAGTACTAAAGGTCACAATTGTATAAACACGATTTGCTCACATGACTAGTCACACAGAATTCAGTACTGCCACTATTGAAGGCACTGATATGTATGGATACATGCATTGAGGAATGCCCTGTGCTTTTAAGACACAAAGCCCCTGCCCTTTTTTTTCCTCCTTCCCTTGAGTTTGCAGAGGACTACAACCTGTGCAGGAATACATTTTTCAGTCGCTCAGGTGCTATAAGTTGCTATTAAATTTTCTGCTCTTTACCTCTTTCATAATCTCAGACTTCAGCGGAGCTGCCCTGGGAGTAAATCAGTGCACAGCCAAATACAAAGTGTTTGAACGTTGCTAATATATGAGACCAAATATTTTCCAACAAGGTACAGAATAGACAGTGAAGTGTGACTGTGCCACAAAGGGCACTGTGCTCCTTTCTCTGCTACCCTCTTGCGCGCCCAGCTCTGCTCCCACCAGGACGCATAACCTCAGCTCAGACCGCCGGCAAAGCTGCTGACCTGTGACAAAAAGCAGCGTGCATATCGGTAGAAAATAAAAAGTAAGAATAAGAAAGAAAATTATGGGCAGGGGATCAAAGTAGCTCAAGAATTTGAGAGGAAAGATACCGACATGAGGAGTAATAAGCTCCTAATGGAAAGAAATGGGGAGGATGGTTGTTGAGTTGTTGAGAGTTCTTGGTGTTGATGGAGCTGGTGGAAGATGTTGGATTTGTAATGCCCAGGTATTGCTCCAGGGTGCTCTCCCCAAAGGTGTTGCCTACTGGGTCAGCAAAGGCTCCCTGGGTGCTTTGCAAGAGGTAGTGAACATAGCTCTGTCTTGTAGCTGACAAAATCCTAGCCATCTTTTATGCAAGTCAGTCAGTAAACACTTGCCATACACTTGTAAAATTGTGCACTTCGTGTCTGCGCGGCCTTTTTGCACCTGGCTACAGACACCTGAAAAAACTGACCCAAAAGAGGGGTGGCAGCAGGACCTTTTCCACAAACATCACCCCTGAGCTGTTTTAGCACTGGCAGACTGTACGTGAAGCAGCCAGCGTGCATGAAGGAGGTTCTCACACAGGTCTTGGGGTTTACCTAGCACAGAGAGCCTGAAGTCCCTACCCGAGGGAGCTATTAGATAAGAGCTTTAATTTTTACAACAGATATTCTGTGCCTTGCTTGTTCTGATTTATTAACAGTATATAAGATGATCCAATATTTGGCCACTGCTTGTAAATCATAGGTTTTTCCATTCTAAATGACAACCTTTGCATTTTATTAGTGTGGCTTAGTCTTTAATAAGCCCTTACTGTGTCCATATATCTTATCAACATTCTAAGAGCAAGCTTTTGTACCTGCTGTAAATTAGCTTGGCAGTGGCATGACCACATCTACCGGCATATTTGAAAGTAGGATGCTGCTGCCCTGGTCTCAGCAAGCACATACAGAGGAAGAAGCATTTCTTTTGCAGCCACACTACAAGGGGGAGGCATGGACTAACAGTGTGGGTGCCGCTGGGGCTAACAAAGCCTCCTGAATTCAACAGCCTCTGTGGAGACTGAACCTCTTTAAGCCATGGGGAAAGCATTTAGTTCCTCTTTCTTAACTTCCTCATTCATTAGAAGGGATGTTTTACTTTTTACCTACTCAGGGAAGCACAAGAACTGATTGATTAATGTCTGTAAAACAGTGGAAATACTGTGCAAATGCAAAGCTTGATTACTGCTGCTCAGCCTTTCAAATGAGCATCAGACTATGTCCAGCCTTTGAGCTCAGCTGGATCTTCAGCGGTGAAACAGGCAGCTGTACCTTGAGAGCTCAGGAGCTGTTGCTTGACGGCCTCTGTCAGCACAGAGGGCAAGCATCTGCTGTGCTCCCTGAGCTGCTTTTGTCCTACTCCCAATTTATTTTCCTTTAGCTGGGATTACATTACTACATGTTAGTCTTATTATCAAGCGCTAAGGTGGATGGTTGCTATCACAAATTTATTGCTAGTTTTTATTGATTCCTCCCAACTGTCCCTTAACTCAAACAAGCACGTGCTCCCTGAAGTCACCTTCAGAAGTCCCTGCCAGAAACACGGCAAAACACAACTGGCAGTTTGGCTCATCTGAGCAAGGCCTGGGGAAGGAGATGTTGCTACCCAAGGAAAGAACACGAAATCATGAATGTATACTGAGTGAATTCCATCGGAGAGGCTGTGTCCTCCCCTGGCCATGACATAGGAAGGCCGATATCTTCACCTCCCCATAAGACATTACGTCCATTTCTGGAGGCATTTCTGGTAGCTGATTACAGCAATTTTTTTTCTTCTGCCTGTGTTGCACAACACTACATCATGAAGCAAATTTATTTTCTTCAGGGCTCAGCCCCTGTATTAGCGTCCCAGGTGAACTGGGTAGGTCTGGACCCCCCGTGATGTGGATAATCTTGCTTGAGGTTTGCTCCAGTGGAACCATCCCAGCAAAAGCTGTCGTAGTCCAGAGACTGCCTAGCTTGAAATAAAAATGGTGTGAGTTTCGTCCCTGCCTAATTATTCTTATCTTTTACAATTAATCATTCCTAGAAAATTATTAAAAATTTGAATTGCTCATGTCACTAGGTGAGAGACACCACCAGGGTTCTCAAATCATGAAAGTTTTGATCCCAAAGTTTGTGACCATTGCTGTTGGAAGAACAAGTTATTACTTAACTGTGGTTGGTGCTTCTACTAATAATGGGCTACAGAGCGGTGGGATGGAAAAATTGAGCGGGACTGCATGGCCTCAAGGTCACCTCATTTCATGCAGGAAGCTTCTGAGTAGCAGAAGGAGCAGAGTATGTGCCCTTGGAAACTTGCAGCAATCGCAAAGTCTCTAGGAAAATCCTGGGGATGCCCACAGACAGAAGGGAAAGGCCGATGTTGTCTGCAATCTCACAGCCTGCAGTCCTGCAGTAACTGCAGTCCTGCCCAGCCTCCGCATCTCCCTTGTGACTATGCTTCCACAGGAGAAGTGCTATCTCCTCCTTGCCAGAAGCTCAGCCTAATGTCTGGCCATGGGAGGAATGTGTATTTCACCAGGAGATGATGTGTCATCCCAACAAAAAGCGCTGCAGAGGTGAAAGTGTCTCTCTGAGGCACACATCAGACTAGCCTGGAGCAAGCCTCCCTGCTCCAGCTGGCAGTCTATAGCCTCAGGCTCTCCACCTCCAGCCAGCTGTGCCCCTGCCTCCAGTTCTGCTCTCTCTGACCCCGACGGTTTGCAGGGGGGAGTGCCACTCATGCACGCCCCGGTTCAAGATTGCATTTCCTAAGTGATTATGGAAGACACTTGCTGAGCAGCAAACACAAATGCACGCCACACATCTTGCTGTTTTCTCTTCCTCTGCCCACCCTCACAGCAATGTGAAGGTCCATCATTTATTTTCTTCCCTGAGCTGACTCTTCTCTTTCAGCATCCCTGCCCCACACCTGGCTGCACATCCAAAGCTGCACACCTCTGTGGGTTAAGCCTTTTCTGTTCTCTAGGAAAGAAAAGGATTTCTGTCACTGAACAAAATGTCTCCTGGTCTGGAGCCATCCTTGTGGCTCTCAGCATCATCCCGGCTGCTTTAAGTACCTGTGCTATCCAAAGTAGGGATGCAGACACTTGACATTGGTATAAAGGCCAGTGGCCCCTGGAGGACATCTGGGTTTCAGCTGAACTGCTTGCCTGTGGAGGTAGGTACTTGTATTCTGTCCATTATCAAGGATCTGCAAACCGTACGGCATGGGACACAGGTGCCTGCAGTTAGGTGGAGAGAGCAGGTCTTTGTGTAAACTTTCCATTCTCTACAGCATTGTGTGGGAGAGACAGGACTTTACTGGGCAGGAGCAGGGTGAGACAGGGTGTTCCTGGCGAGACTTGGCTGCCTCCAGTAACATGGGGACATCTAAGCAAGTTCTTACACTGCAGGTCTATCTTATCAAAGAATCATAGAATAAAACCATAGAGTGGGTTGGATTGGAAGGAACCCTTAAAGATCATCCAGTTCCCACCCCCCTGCCATGGGCAGGGATGCCACCCACTAGATCAGGTTGCTGAAAGCCCCATCCAACCTTGAACACTTCCAGGGAGGGGGCATCCACAGCTTCTCTGGGCAACCTGTTCCAGTGTGTACTGCCATCACGGTAGTGAATTTCTCCCACTCTTTTGAGAGGATTTATCTCCCAGAGACAATTTAAAGGTAAAAGTAGTACCTAAATTGGAAGAAGCCTTAATATTGGGCATGCTGGAGAGGTAACTTCAGTGTTACTTTTGTGTCATGATGCTCCACATTACATCAAAAGATATGGCTGCAGCTTGCCTATGAAAAGGACTACATTGATTGAAGCTAGTTTTATAGAGGTCTGTAGCCCATGGCTTGTCTGTAAAATTAGCAAATAGATGTATTTCTCTTGGAAAGTCTAAAAGCAGATAATTCAACAGCAAATCAAGAGGTAATATTGTAGTGATTTCTTCAACTGAAACCAGATGTGGATGAAGTTTGCTAAGACTCAGTAAGGAACATCAGTGAATTTAGATAAAAACCCTAGGTACAAACACCATGGTCTTTGCCAGCGAAACAAGCAGGGGAGGAGTGGTTTGAACCATAATCTTTATGTGGCAGTATATTTATGAGTGACAATATCCAGGCTGGTATCTGCCACCTGCAATTTGTTAACTTGTCTCCAAAACTTTCTCATTCTGTACTCATATGTATACTTGACTAAGAAGTCTGCATGCCAAAAATGAGGAGAATTACATCTCTGGTGTTGCTTTATATGATAGTATGCTACCCTACAGCATCACCAGAAAAGACAAATAACTTCATTTGGACTTCACTTTTTAGTCTTTTTCAACGTTATTCTGGATGCTTTGCTGTAAGACTCAACAAAGTGACTACTTTATATCATTATGAGTGCAACTAAGTAAAATGCACCATTCATTTTTCACCTTTGATTTATAAGTGGCATTACAGTGCTTTTGAATTTGGCTAACTTCCAAGCCAAATAATAATGCTTTATACTCAGGTCGATCCCACTGATTTGATATCAAACTAGTGCTACTTCAAACTGTTTCTGGCTTTGTGCTGTTTCATATTATTATTACTATAATAATAATTATTATTAACTTTAAAAAATAATCTACTTTTTGTCTACCTCGGAAATTTACTGGGGTTCTCTTATTTTGACATTAACACTTAATCTGACGCTGCACTACACCATCTGTTTTCTAAGGCAAAAAAAAATCTCTTGTTTACTTTTCTAGAAGTGTTTTCCACTTCATATGTATTATCAGATGACCTCTCTGACCTTTTGTAGCACTCTAAATGATTTGTCAGTTTAATGAAAGAATACATTTTCTCCACAATTTATTACCTGCTGTACTAGTTTAATTGATGAAGCAGAGTGGATCTCTGCATCGAGATTGAATTTTTGCGACCTTTACTAATTTAAAACATAATGTAGATAATGTGGGACAATGCCATATTTTAAGTGATTTGCCAGATGGCTACATGGACTGTGATATAATTTAGATGAGTCCTTTGCTGTTACAGTCCTCCATTTGTGTATGTTTTATGAAAGATCTTTAGTACATTATCAGCAGTTAAAGCAATTAGGAAACTTTCAATCAGATCAATATTTAGAGTTGTCACAGACTGATCCTCTTTTTCTTTTGCTCTACCAGTTAATGATTTTATAATCCCATCAGTTAAATACCAAGTCACTATTTCGTGACAAGCCAACTTGGCTTGTTCATGCAAATGTATTCAAACCTTCTTCCGTCTGGAAACAAGCTCTGAGATCTCAGACGAGTACTAAGGTCTTTGGTTCATTTTTCCGGATGTAATCCAGAAAGTGCACAGACATGGAAGGCTGGAAAAAAGAACATCTGAAGAGCAATGCAGTTTCCATTTTGGGGCAGAGGCTCAGGTCAGGGCCTTTTCTGCCCGCAGTGCGTCCCCCTGTCTTCACATCCAGCCCGAAAACTGAAAGGCAGGGTTTTGCTTTTGAGAAACATTATTGTTCTTCTCACTGTGGGGAGTGCGGAGGGGAAAGAAACCCAGGTGTGCTTGAACGATGAGACATGTCTTGTTTTGAGCGATATCACTGCTTGCCCTTTGCATTTGTCACAGGATTTTTTTGCCTAGAGGTATTTGCTCACTCTCTGCCTCTCAGAGAAGCCCAGCAGCCCAGCTGTGGGGGGCTCGGCTGGCTGAGCCGAGCCATCTCAGCATGCAGCACCTCACACCCAGGGGAGCAGCCTGTGCCCCGCGTTGCCCGGTCTAAACTCTTGCCCTGGCACCATGATAAAACCTTTCCTCTACGGTCCAGGGGTAATTTTGCACCTGTGTGAGATACTGATGCTGACTGAAACCTGAAGCTGGTTCAACAGCATGTTTACATACATTCTTTCCTCTGTCTAGAATATTCCAGCATCTCCCTGAGCAAAAATTAGTCCATAAAGGATCTATTTCATTGTGGTCTTCACCGGCTCTTACAGGATCCTCAAAAGCTGACCTGGAAAAAAAGGCAATTGTCATCTACATTCAATGCCACTCAGTTACAATGTGTCTCTATCAAAACTTCAATCCCTAGGAATCCAGATATTTAAAAAAAAAAAGAAAAGAAAGAAAGAATAAATAAAAATCCCCGGGTTCCTGGTGTTGGATACAGTGTGAGCCAGGGAGCTGGGAGAATTGCATATCTACTTTGTTCTGTAGGACACGGGACAATGAAAGTGCTGCTTTGTGCCTCAGTTTCCCAAAGCTTTTTTTACCTCTTCAGCTCTGTTTAAATTACAAGATCGTTGGAGCAAAGGAAGTTTCTTATAATGTTACTGAATGCAGGTGCAGACAGTAAAACACCTGTCAAATTCAAAAAGGCCACAAGAGTAGCTCCAATGCCAATAATGGTATCTCCCATTTTCTGACAAGAAAATATTAATCATGAAGTTCTTTGGACAGACGTCCCCTTATGACCCAAAAAGAGACTGTGATGGTAGTAGATGGGAAAGGTAAGGTAGCCCTCCACGTGCAAAAGAAAGCAGATGAAAAACATCCAAGAGCTTCCCTACCCCTGGGAAGGATGCAACCTGAGATAGGACCATATGCGTGCTGATTTAGAATAACATTTCCTTCCTACATTAGTCTCTATGAAAATGCAAACAGGTGTTACAAAGCTAGTGTTACAGTCTGACAAAATCCATTTAAACAACAGGCCGGGGCTTGTCATGGCTCACCCATAATGGAACCAGCCAGGAGGGAAAGAAAACTACAAGCAAGCTCATCCTAGATGTGCCCACTGTTCACCCAGGTTTCAGGGTCCACCTTCTTTCCTTGATTTGCTCCTCTCCCCTCCTCCTGTCCTCTCCACCCTTAGGTGACACAGGACATCAGCAGCGTTCACTAGGGAGGGAGCCAGGTTTTGGGCTGGGAGTGAGATGCAGCTCTGTGGGTTGCAGGCGAGGAGTGGAGGATGAGAGGCAGAGGCTCAGCAGACGCTTGACTCGGCAGCCTGTGCTGCCCAGGGTGAGGGTAGTACCTCTGTGCTCCCAGGGGAGAAGATGGCATGTCTCCTGACACGTGGTCGGCATATGTCTTTGTCGGGAGCATGCATTGGAAAAAGGGACAAAACCCACCTGCCTGCTCTGCCAAGCCTATAATGAGCTAAGACAACAATATGCAGCCCTACACGTAAGATTAACTGCAAAAATTTAGCCTGTAATTCTAATTTGGAATTTTTTTCTTCCTGCCAATGGGAAGTAGGGAATGAATTCCTTGTTTTACTTTGCTTGTGTGTGTGGCTTTTGCTTTACCTAGTGAACTGTCTTTATCTGAATGAATGAGTTCTCGCACTTTTACCTTTCCGATTCTCTCCCCCATCCCACTTGGGGAGAGTGAATGAGCGGCTGTGTGGTGCTGAGCTGCCTGCTGGGGCTAAACCACAACAGAGCCACAGCAGTCCCACAAACCATTCCACGCAGCCTTACAGCCCTCCATGCAGCAACCAGAGTGACGCACCCAGTAAGGTGAACACCATTTTGAGGGACCTGTTCGGTACATTGTCGCACCTGCTAACATGTCCCACCGAGCTGCAGCTGCCTTGGTGAGATGTGACCGTGCAGGAAGCTGCCATTCATTGAATGTGTGACATTAAAATTGTGACTTTTTGCTACCTAACTGAATTGCATTTCAAAACCATTTTCCATAAAATTACCCAATCCTACCTCTAGAAAGGAAAGGCCTTCAGCAACAGAATCTCAGTTCTGGTGGGGCAAACTGGAGGAAATCTCATGATTTCAGTGCTTTCCCCAAGCCTGAGCCTGTCTCTATGGGGCTGGAGTTTACCGCTTCACCTCAGACTTCGGCTGAAGTATTTTAAAAGTGGTGTGTTGTGAGGCATATGTTCCAGTGCTTCTTCAGAGAAGATGGAAATGAAAACCAGGACTGAAAATAAAAGCCTGTGCAACAAAAAGGAAATCAATATCAAAGACACAGGAATAATGAGCAAACAGTGTGTCAGCTTTGGGTAGAGATTACTGGTACCTCTTGGGGAGAAGAAATGCCTGTTGGAAATATGGGATAGTATTCTCCTAAGTGCCCTTAGTGGGCCAAGCACAAACCTCACATTGGAAGAAAGCCTTATTGAAGCTGTCCTTGAATAGATAGGTTTGAATAGACTGATGGAAGACTAACGAACTTGAGAAACTTGCTAATGTTTCTAAGGTCCCCTTCCATATATCCTTGACATATCATTCATATAGCTGAAAATATTTAGTCATGCTCATAAAAAATAGCCTTATCTTTTATACACATCACATGGAATGATTCAACACAATTATTATGTGGATCTATGAACTCTATAGTTTGCTAAGTCTTGGTAAAATGGAGAATATATGTTACCTTGGGCAGAGGAGCTGTTCATCACTTACCAACTCTACCTACACCATTTGCAGTGTTCAGTGTGGCTCACATATATCAGCCTCTGAAAAGTGTATTTTCTCCCTTGCGAATCTGTATTGAGGTGTTTATGAAAAGAGAGGAATTGTGTTACTTCCCCAGATCTATGAATGTAAAAGGACCGAACAGAGGTTCCCAGTACTGAAACTGGTGAACATCAGATATGCTGCTGAACTCAGTGCAGCTCTGCACTTGTACAATTTAACTGAGATCAGAATTTAGCCTTGTTGTTTTATTATCTAAAAACTGACTGCAGTTCTGGATGAAAGTCTGAACACTCAAGACAATTTTACTCTAATTATCTAGGGGGAAAAAAAAAGTGAAAAGGATAGTGCTTTAATCATTTGATTTTTTTTACTATAATTGAAACTTTTTTTCCTTGTGAGTGGAGAGAGAACAGGTGCCTAATTAGAGTGCATGATAATTCTCAGACAGATATAATTAAGCAGGAAGATCAATGAAAATCTCTCCTTGCTGGATTGCTGCCATTTTGGGGATAGGGGTTTAAGTACACAGAAATAAATCCTCTCCCTGGGGAGTAGATGATGGTGTTGTTTTTGGGAAAAGATTTTACTGGATTTATCTTTGCAGTAGCCATGTTACCCATGAAGAGTACTGGGCAGCATTTTAAGAGAAAATAAGATTGGAGTTTTGCTGTTACTGGAAAACTGCGTGAGTGTATACAGCAGGGTTTTTGGTTTGTTTGTTTGTTTTTCCTAAAAGTTAATTCTGCAGGAAATTGTTGGCCTTTTCAAGATCTTCTGGGACTGTAAAAAAAAAGTTTTACAGAACTTTTATTTTTAATATATTCATGGAGCAACTATGGATGCCATGAGTGTGTCAGAGAGCTTGGTCCCGTCCTGAGAAGATGCTTGTTGGCCTGTGAATCTGGCTCCTGTGGATGTGTGTGACTAATGCAGACGAGAGATACAGAATATCATGCTTCAGTGATGAATTAAAACACAAGAGAACAGCACTCTGCGCCATGGCTTACTATGCTAGACACCTCACTTCTAGGCCACAGCTAACAAGGAAAGATCACGCAGATAATCTCTGAAAGCAACAGACTTGTTATATGTCCTTTTTTTTTTTTTGGTATATACTACATGAATCCTTCATTTTTGTAACTTCTGACAATGCTGTAATGAAAAGAAAGATCAGCAAAGAAAGCATAATGAAAGCAAGGCTAATGAAAAATAATACACGATCACAAGATTAACTTTGTGCTGGATTGCACCCTCAGAGCCAAAGTAAAGGTACTTGTTCTAACAGTCAGGTTTGGTGCTATGTCTACAGTACACCCGTATCCTGTGTGTCTCTTGGATGACATACATGTAAATACATGGTCACCAGCTGCCAAGTCCTCCCTTCCTAATACATCTTCTGAGTGCAGCTTTCTTGGAAAGTGCTATAGTGCTTCTGGTAATGACACCACAGTGTCCGAAAACGCACTTTGCAATAATGATCCATGTAATGAAGGCTGAATTACAGTGAAAATCCTGGAGAAGTGCTTATGACATCCTCTACTCATGGCAAATGTCTTCTTCCTGATTAATGCTCTTATAGTAAAACAGCACAATGATTAGACCATTAATTTAAAAACTCCTAAAGTAAAAATACAGCTGATTGAGTGATGCTCTGTGACATCATTTGTGTTTTCTTCAGTGGAAAGACAACTACTGAAATGGCAGTAGATCTCTTAAACTAAAAAGATTCTATTTCATGAATAAAAGAGAACATAACTGTATATATCAAACCCAGCATTGCATCATTATTGAAAATACTTTCTGCTATAAATAAGCATGGCATTGACTACAGTGCTGGTATACTTAACATTCTTAAACACTTTGTCAAATAACTCATACTAACTGCTGGCCATATCTTTTTACTTACTATTAATAATCTATTTGCAAGGAATGTGGAAAGAATGAATCTGGTAAATCTGAGATTTTTATGAAAAAGGGTATAAAGAAACATTGTAAGCAGTATCTCCCAATTTTATCTTATTTTATTTATTTATTTATTTATTTATTCATTTCAGCTTGATGCCCTCCAGTTATACACATATGGGAGTGGTAGAAGAGCAGGCTAGAAGGCCTGGCCACTTTGTCTGCAAATATTGCGTAGTGGGGCATCTTTAAATATACAGATATTTTGTTATTATTCTCACAAATTGCTCATGATTTTATATTCCTTGTGTTATGGTTTTGGCTGGGATACAGTTAATTTTCTTCGCAGAGGCTCACACATTGCTGTGTTTTGGATTTTTGATGAAAATAGTGGNTTGTGCTTTGCTTGTGCTCACGGATTTTGCATTACCTAGTAAACTGTCTTTATCTCAACCCGTGAGTTCTCGCACAGTTACCTTTCTGATTTTCTCCTCATCCCACCTGGGGAGGCTGAGCAAGCGGCTGTGTGGCACTCAGTGGCCTGCTGGGGCTAAACCACAACACCTTGTAAGTTTGCAAGCCTTTGTTATGCGGTAACATAATCAACTTAGTTATCCTTCATGGGTTGCATAGAAAGCCCAAGGAGCTAGCAATATCTTTCAAATGTTTTTGAGATATTTGAAGATCTGACAGAAAAATAGAAGACAGTGCTTTTTTCTCCTGTATCATTTCTATCCTCTGTAGGCCAAAGGCTCCTCTCTGGCTATTGTTCCCTGTGTTGTTCCTGTCTCCTTCTGTTCTGTCTCCACTGAACGGAGAAACATAGGTAATAAGGGCTGAAGTGAATAAAATACACCTGTCTTATATTCCAGGCTATTCAAGCACAGAGTAGTGCATAAACTCTGTATTATCTTAAATAAAAGGAGGCCAACACCTTTTACTTAGGTTTGTCCTCAGCTGCATTACTGCTCAGTTGAGGGCCCTGGAAATTTCACAGAGGAGGCAATTATCTTCTGCATCTTCCTCAGGCCAGGCAGATTGATTTAAGTTACCTCTGATACCACCAGCAACCCCATAAAGAACAGTGGAAGAAAAAGGAAGATGACTCTGGTAGTCTGCACTTCAAGATGAATGAAAGTCATGTTCTATTTCTCCACTTTTGAATGTTTCACCCAAATCCTTACAGGGTATGCTATTAGCCCTGTTGATGTTTGTTTGCAGATCACAGCAACCAGAAAATACATGCACAGTGAGAGTGATCAAGGCTCATCTGAACATTAAAGCTGTCGCTGCTAGCGAGTAAGTACCACCTTTTGGCTGTGAGTACAAGAGTCCCATGAATACTTTAAGAATTGGGTTGCATTCCTAAACGCAGTGCCTGCATTTGTTCCCCTCTCCTTCCTTCCTTCCTTCCTTCCTTTCTTTCTTTCTTTCTTCCTTTCTTTCTTTCTTTCTTTCTTTCTTTCTTTCTTTCTTTCTTTCTTTCTTTCTTTCTTTCTTTCTTTCTTTCTTTCTTTCTTTCTTTCTTTCTTTCTCTTTCTTTCTCTTTCTTTCTTTCTTTCTTTCTTTCTCTTTCTTTCTCTTTCTTTTTCTTTGTTTCTTTCTTCTCCTTCCTCCCTCCCTCCCTCTGTCCCTCCGTCCCTTCCTTCCTTCCTTCCTTCCTTCCTTCCTTCCTTCTTCCTTTTAATTTTTGTTGTTAACAATTTGACTGAGAAAAGAGAAAAGTATGGGGAAGGAAATGTGAATGAATTAACATGTAGGTAATGACTGCTGTGAGGCAATCCTTAGCACTGATCATGCTGCAGTTTGCTCAGCCAGGCTAGAGTCTGTGGAATAATCTGTTTTAATGTTGCTGATTTTTTTTTTTTTTTTCAAGCTGGATTAGAAGCTGTGGAATTATCACTTTTACAAAAGTATGAAAACTTGCTTGCTCTCTTTGCACTGATGCCAACCTTATCGCCAGTTCTGTTAATGGGATCCTGTAGAAGGAAGTGAAGGAAATATGCTTTTTTTTTCTTCTTCTAATGAATCCTATATGATCATCCTAGTTCCCACATAAAGTGCTGTTGTGTTTTGGGACACAATGTAGTTTGTTTCCTTTTTTTTGTTTTTTTGTTTTGTTTTTTCTACTATCACTTGTTAAAAGATAATGAAAATATACTCCTCTTTAGGAGAAATCAGAACAATAGAAGAACCACACAAAGATTCCGATGGAGCATTTCAGCTGTAGAAATGCCTACAGAGGCAAATCCTGATTAAAAAAAAAAGAAAAAAAGGAAAAAAGAAAAAAAAAGGGGGAAAGGAAAGGGAAAGGAAAAGAAGAAGAAGAAAGGAAAGGAAAGGGAAGAAGAAAGAAAGAGGAAAAAGAAGGTTCAGTTTGTTTGCAAAGTTTGAGAATTAACTTCTTGAAGTTAAATGAATTTGGAAATCTAAGAGTAGGAATAAAAACATTCTAGATACATCTTTTTGTGCCTAATAGTGCCTAATATTACCTATTTTTATCTTAGCAAAGATTTCCCATATTCATAGGTCTTATAATCTTATATAGGCACAGACAATGTGATGTAACTTCACGAACAGGGGCCCAGAGAGGCCAGATTTCTGCCTCAACCTCTTGCTTGCTTACTCTGGGTAATGTAGCTTGAACCTGACTGCGAGACCAAGCACTAACTAGTCTCTGGAGGACTCTCAGTCTGGTCCCTCATTTCTCCCTCTAGGGTGGCTGGATTTCCACCTACATTTCTCAGTTTTCTGTACAAAGCTCCCTAAAAGCTGTGGTTATCCTGATGGTTAAAATTATCACTGCCTGGACCATGGCAGATGGTACTGACAGGAGAATCCATTTGGACCCTGCCTAAAGGACAGGAACCGGGCAGAGAAAAACAACCTTCCACTGCCACATCCTCCTAAGAGTAAAGGAGAGAAAATGAGGCCACATGGTTCAGAGATGAAGATGAACTCTCTTCAACTTATTTTCCTCTGTTGCTACAACTAACGTGTCCCCTTCCACAGCCCACAGCAACCTGCTTATGTCTGTAATCTTTCCACAGCTGACCTTGTGGTCCATAGGCAGCTTTGCCTCCCTGTCATGACTTGTTCTTCACTTCAGCCAATGCAGTCCCCAGGCAACCCTGCTGTTTCCAGGAGGAGGTATAGTGTGATGCATTTTTGTATTTGTTTAGATGAGTACAGGAGAAATGTGTAGTTAATGGACTAGGAGTGAAGAAAAGGGCAACTGATTTGGATTAAAGCTGATCACTGTAAGTTGATGAGCTTGCATGGGGACTTGCAGTCAAAACACTGTGGGGGTGTTAGAGAAAACAGAATTTCACAAAGGGAAACTGGAATTTGACCTTTCAGTCGTATTTTATTAGAGCACTTCATGCAGGTAGATGCATGTCAGAGCACTATTTACTCTAGTGTCAGTCTGCAGGGTTGTTGCCTGTGTTCACATGGAGCTCTGTCACTGTCAGGGAAGCTGACAGTGGCCTCTGGAAATATTTGGAAGAGCTCTGTTCAAGTGCAGTTCTTCTAGAGATAAAAGTGAAGCATGCTGATAACAATAGGAACAAGGTCAGCTCCTAATTTAATTATTTCCTGCCCTGTGCATATGAAACACAAATGGAAGAATTGGCAAGCAGAAGGCAAGACTAAAACTGGAAGGCATGTTGTCAGCATGGTTGTCGTACTTTATTTGCAGGATGATTACTAAAACTATTTGGAAACATTCCTTCTTTGAAAACAGCAGACCAGGAAAGTGTCTTGTCAGTTTAACAGAAACTGTGAACTCTTTGGTGTAGGCACCCAAGCACGAAGCTCAAGCCCATACCCAGCTTCAGCCATTTAGTTTGCCTCTCCTCTCCCAGAGAAGTTAACAAGCTACTATTATAAGTTAACGAGCTGCCTATTATAAGCAGCCAGCCTCAACTGATCACCTATATAGTCATGACATAGGGGGCACCTTTGACCTGGTCACTAAAATACTGCAGGCATCAGAGACATTTCACTGCAGTTTAGAACCACTAATGGCACGCATGAGTTACCATAATAATTAGTGATTTATTGACATAAAGTATTGTTTAAATCAATAAATGAACTCTACTAGTTACCATGCATGGCTATTAAAAGCATTCACTGCCTTCACAATATGGTACTTTGGAAAAGACCAGTAAGCTGACTGAAATATTTGGCTCAATAAAAAACAGATGAATGAACAAAATTAGTGTGGCAGTCACCTGCTCTCTGCTACCTTGCAAATGTGCTGAAGAAAATTTGATTGGGGCAGATTTCTCAAAAATATTTGAGTGTACAGAAGTCCTGTGGGAAATTGAAAGTTGGCTGTAGGGGGACAATTTGAACTCAGTTTCTCCAGTAACAGCAGAGAAAAAGTGTGGTTTAGCTGCTGTCCTTCTGGCTGGGGATCAGCTGACCCCCCATAAGTAACCTGGAACCATGTAGCCTTGGTTCAATAGTATGGCAAGTGATTGAGGTGTTCCAGGGATGCAGAAGGAATCTGAAGGCAATGCTGGACAAAAGGCAGAGGGAAGCTCTGCCTCTCAAAGCTAATTATTCTGTAGACATATGCAAAGGCATAGGACATGAGCACATACAAAACAAGGCTCATTTTCTTGTTTTATGGAACTTCTCTTAAGGCAAAATAATAGGTATCAGACACAAAATAACAGTTCATCAGATGATTCTCCAGTTGCAAGGCGCTATATGTATATATTTAACTGGGAATATATATATATTTAACTTCACTAGCACTGGAAGTTTTTCTCACACTGTTGTTTGAGAGTAGAAGTTGCATTACTACTTCACAATGTTATAATGCCAAATGCTAAGCTTTCCAAGACTAGAAAACTCAATTTTTCTGGGGGGAAAAATGCTACTGAAGCCGATCATCTGTCTTTATGAAAAAAAGGAAAAAGCAAAACAAAACAAAAACGAACAAGGAAAAAAAACCACCAGGTACTATATTAAACTTATCCAGCTGAAGGGCATGATTAGCCTTGAGTATAGGTGGTCAAAGGCAAAGACACCTTTTTCGGCAACTGTGTTCTGGTTACCTCAGAGGACCAAGAGCTAGAGATCCAGCCCTTCAGACCTGTGGAGGAAAGATCCAGGTACAGCCTGTGGACACTGCTGACAGCCCCTGCTCTCAGTGAAAGCAGGAAGCCTCGGAAGACTTTAGGAACAACGTACACAGCCTGTTACATGAATAATTGAGAAAGAAACCTTGGGGAATCAAGCTCCTGTTTCTCCCAAAGCTGAATGTCACATGCTCTGCTTTTTTTTTTTTTTGGTGGAATGAATGACAATATTATTGCCAAGCAATCTGCATAACATTTGGACATCATGATATTCTTTTCTGTTAATTTTACAGGATTTTAAAATCCTGATATTAATGGCTTGGAGACTTCCAACATAGTGACAAACTTATGTGTATAAAAATGGGCTACTTTGCTTGGGCACCAGAGCTGTGGGCTCTGGTACTTAACATTCTTGGCTAAGTGACTGGCAGCAAAGACCTGCTTAGGTCAAGATGTTCTTTATTTTTGTCAGTTAAATGGTGCTCTTGTCATGAAATACCCTGTTGCTCTTATTCTCTGCCGAAACAGATTCACTGCAGGGAAAAGCAGATATGAACTTTTTTCCTTGCTGCCAAGATACATGTGGAGAAAACAGCTCTGTTTGTTCCTTGTCTATGCCTAGGTACTTCACACTTTTAAGATTTTTCTTGCGGCTACATCTTGCCTGGGCCAAGCTCTTACAAAACAACTTTCAGTTCGGGTTCTGAGAGGTAAAAACACAGTTCTCAGGAAGACGGCCTACTGCGTGTCTTTGGATTTGCATGTCTTTGGATTTGCACTTCTTTGGATTTGCATATGGCTTCAGATTTACAGGGGCTTGGATTTTGGTTTTCAGGCTAAACCAGAGCCGTATCTTAAGAGTGACTAGAAATAAGTGGGCAGCAGTGTTCAAGTTCAGTGAAACTTACCACAGCTACACAAATACATTACCTCCAGGAAATCTCAGGATGAAATACCAATGGTTTTCATAATTTTTAAGGAGGTGGCTTCCAGAAAAGAAATGGTGATGTAGGTGCTCAGCTGAGATCTGAAGAAACTCAGGATTAAGTCCTGTTTTCAAACCAGGCCCATGAAAATGTTGTGAGCCATAATCTGAAAGTGTGTCCATAGAGTATATTTACCTGTCCCAAATGATTATTCAGGCCTTTGATATTCACCATTCACCATCATAGTGTGATTCACAAAACTGAACTCTCAGTTTTAAGTGTGTCTAAAACCAAAAACTGAGTTTGTTTTATGTATTTGTGCTGTCTGATCTGGCTCTTCAGCCAGAATATTTGTTGCACTTAAATTCCCTTAATGTCCTCACTGTAAATCCCACCCACTTATCTGCTCTGCTCTGTGAAATTCAGGCATGTAAGGCACACACAAAATGAGACATATGAGATAGCCTTGTCTGACTTCAAGCTTTGTTTCTAGGCAGTCAACACCTGAGACTTCAAGCTACCGTGTCAGTAAAAAAATGCAAGAAATGTTCTGTCTAACTTTATTGGCAGTCCTGACAGACAGAAAACAGAAAAGCCATCATGTCTCACACTTGTACTTCTTAACCTTGTGCATGCTTTGTATCCTTAGAAAATGCAGTATCTCTTGATCCTTTAAATAACAAATGACCTCATTCCTTTTAATGGGGTCATCAAGAGCTCTAACGTTCCAGGTATAAACTCCTGCTACTACTGTGCACCTTCATTTGTTATTCATACGTGAATCCCTTTGGGTTCCCAATTACTATTCAGCAACAGCAATTGGCTCTTGAAATCATTCCCACAGGACTGACTTTGTAAAGGACACTGCAGTTTACATCTTAGTTCCCTAATTAAAGACACAACGCTCGATAAACCTTGAACAACTAGTAATTGGAAGCTAACAGTTAGTCTCATTGAATCCCTGTTGACACAGATTTTGTAGCCTGATAACTGACCACAAGTGGGTCATGTGAGAAGGCAGGAGTGAAGCAGGAATATTAAGGTCATATGCTAGTGAAACTGAACCAGTGGGAACTGACTGGAAAAAGTCCCTTGTGTAGATGGTGCCTTAACATCCACAATTTGTTGCAATTCAGTGCACAACATTTGAAACGCCACAAGCGCTACAATTCCAGCTCCCAGCTGGGGCAAGAAATAGTAGGCAGGATTGGTGGGGGAAGGAGGTATGGGTTTCCAAGAACTTGCTGTCCTGCTCAGTGTGCTGGTCTCTTCTCTGTAAGTGCAACCTAGCCATAAAGTAGCTCATGTTAATTTAGTCAAAGTTTTGGCCCTGATGGTATTTTAAGAGCAGAAAGTTTTTCTTGTCCACCCCCCCGCCCCGTTCAGAATCAAGCCATTTAAAGCAGCCAAGAGGATAACCAAGATTATAATATATTTGATCTTATTGATTTTCTTTTTCAGCAAGTGCAAAGCAAAACATTTTTATCACAATAAACTTCATTCTGCACTGTATTTAATACTATTCCCTCAACCAAGTACAAATGCAGATCTCTGAAAAAGAACACAAAACTTCACACATGTTCCAACTAATGACAGAAATACTGTAAGATTACTTAGTAATAATGACTGCCAGTGAAAAACTGTATCGAACAAGGGTCTGAGTTAAGGTTATTGTGCTTTGATGAAACATGGTTTTTGTTGTGACAAGTAAGAAGAAAGTTTGTGGGAATTATATCAGAACTGCTACATTACTCTTACTGCTTTCTTGGAACAGGAGCTTTTTTTGAATTAACTACCAAGTGAAAACAACGATATTTTAAAATAACCCACAATTTCAATACTGCCTCTAGTTTGCATCAGTCCTGTGTCCTCCTGCTGTTAGGTTTTTCATCATAAAAGCATGACATAAGAACGGCCATAATGTCTCAATACAAGGGTGCATCAAGCCCAGCAGCTCATCTTCATCACTTGCCATATCAGATGTCCAGGAAAGCATAAGACCAATATAAGCGTATTCCCACGCCATGTCCCCAGGATGCCCCCAATCCTCTTATCTATTTTCTACACAGGGGATTTCCTGACCCTGATATAGTTTGCTGAGTAACCCACTGTCTTCTGAACATCCCATCTTACTCCAATGGGATGCAAATATTTTGTAACCACAGTGTCATTTGGGAAGGAGCTTCACAAGTCTACTGCCTACCGAGTGAACAAACACCTCCTTTCATTTGTTTTAAACTTGATTCCTTAGATAGTCTGTAGGTTTTGCATTGAAATAATATTGTCCTTAGTTCCAAGGGAGTCTAGTAATTTATTTTGCAACACTCTGACATGATACTTCCTGGCTCTTGTACAGGACCATGTACCTGTTTCACACAGACATTCACACCAAAAGCACACATTTTAATTGGTGGCCTGTTACACATGCACAACAACACTACGCCTGGTACAAAAGCTTACAGCAGGGTAGTGGAAAATAAGACATAACCAAAAGCTCTGCCTATGACACTTGCTCCATCTAGCACTTCAACAGTTCCAGTACTGATGGGTTTGAGACACAGGGCACACCTTATCCATTCCCTGGGGCCTGGCATGCCTGCAGTGCACTGGCATCATCCTCCCCTGATGCTGAAAGCAGTGCACATCCACCAGGCAGGGGTCTGCCCTTCAGTGGATTCACTTGTTTGGTTCAGTCTTACAGACTCTCAGGAGGTGCCAGAGCTGGCTTTCATTTCAGCACCTAATTGCTATGGAGAGGAGTACAGCTTCACAGGAAGTAAAAACAATAGAATGCCATCTCTTTTATTCCTTAAACCCCAGAATGAAGCTCTTTAATGAGATTCAAAGGTAGAATGACAAACAGAAACGAAAATACTACATCCCCAGATGGCAGTAAAGTTCATTCAATTTGAGCACCTGAGGCAGAAAATCAAAAGGTAAAGATGAATATATCAAAATACTAGTGCAATTCTCTCTTTGCCTTGGAGAGGCTGTTCATGAAAGAGTGAAACAATATGTCTTTAAGAGCAAAAACAGCAAAACAGTCACAAATATGACACGAGCCAAGTGAGGAGTAAACAGAAGAGAAGTACAGCAAAAGATCTGCTCTGCTTAATAGATAGATTGCAACAGGATTAATGGAAAGAACAGTCACAGGAACATTGCACTAGATCCTTGGCTGTGCTGGGTGACACAGGGCACTGACATTGGTGTATCTGGTGCCTTTTTGCCCTTTACATTTTTCCCTATCTACCCTTGGTAGACTAAAAGTGTTTTTATCTGGTAGTGCAAAAATGCAGAGCCAGCTTCCTGCACTGTGCCAGGCGCTGTGCACAAAGACAGACACGTGCAGTCCCACCTCCACAGAGCTTCAACTACAAACATAACAGGAGGCAAGAGACAGGGACAGCAAACAATGACAGTGTGGGTAGGCAATATGTGAAATACATGAGGGTTGTTTCCCTGTGTCTCCCAGGCAGTGAGCTGTGTGACAGAAGAACCAAACGCTAACTATTCACTTGAGCAGAAAGTTGCTGCGAGGTACTAGAAAAAGATGAGGAGTGGGATTTTTACAGGTTGTAACAAACATAGGGCAGCTTAGACCCACATATCCCGGGAGGAATGGGCAGTCCTGTCCCATGCAGTGGAGTGCTGCTGCTGGAGAGCCGTCCACCACTGGTGCTGGTGCCAGCTTGGAGGTCCTCACTCCTCCAGGAGTGCAGACACAACTGTGTTTCAGTGCAGTGGGTCCTCTGCCTGGTTTGGTCCAGAACCAGGCCCAGAACAACTGTCCCTCAGCTGGGGAAGAGAGGCCGTTTTGCAGAGGTGTCAGCAACCAGTCAAGGTACTCTGTAACTGCATGGGGCGAGCAGCGCAGAGCTGCTGGTGCTGCAGAGGAGCTCCTGTTCTCTTCCGGGGCAGAAGAAGAGGGCTCTAGTCACTGCACACAGAAACAGGCTTATATTTACTGAAAAGGCCAAATACAAACACATTTTTCTGCTCCTAAGGACTGACAAGGAGTCACTTCTCTGCTGGCCACCCCATGAAGCAAATGATGCCACTTTTTCTCTTAAAAGAGAAAAAAAGTATCTTGTTTGGGATGTCCTGCCAAATGAGCACTTTGGCTTTGACTGGCTGGGGTAAAGTTGGCTGTGAACTCTACTTTGCTGAAGGTCTGTGCATTCTGAATAGTCTGCTGTGTTATGCAGAGCCAAGGACATAACTGCACATGGTTTGACAACTAATCAGCAGTTCATCCCACCAGTGCTGTTCTGTAGCAGCTGAACGCAGATCCTAGACAAGAGCTTGCTAACTGCCCACCAGCAATTGCTGAGTGATAACACATGCAGTTCCCCACATGTTTATGCAGATACTCAGATTTATCTGACAGTTTTATACCCAGAAGCATGATACACAGTAATTAAAATTAAAAATGTTTTGACAGCCAAAACAAATGGCTATATAAATTAGAAAGCTGTAAAAAAGCAATGGTAACCAAAAATAAAGATCCATAGATAAATCAGAATGCTGCAACAGAGAACATTTTAATACAAGCATGTTAATATACAGCAATTCTTAAATATAGGCTCAGGTTCTGACTGAGAGAAGAGTAATTTTTCAGTAATAGCAAAGAGGAGCTGTGAGAGATTAAAGGAAAAAAAAATCTTTTTGCTAAACAAGGGGCCAAGGGGAAAGAAAGGGCATACCCTTTCAGTGTGAGGTAAAACGTGAGTTTTACATAGAAAAGTGGTGGGGCGAGGAGATGTGCTGCTTTTCAGGGTTTTCTCCCCAGTGTCTTATAAAGAGGGGTGCAGTGAGCATTGCAGCATCAGGAGAGGGCTGGAGGGTGCCTTTGGTCTGCCCCTTCTGCAGAAGCACATAGGATTTGTAAGGTCCCATCCCCTCCTGTTATGTTTGTGTAGCCACGTACTGCCCTATCTTTTGCCCTCAAAAGGCGGGAACCGTCCTGGCTTCGGTTCCCACTTGTACAGTTTTGCACCAGAGCGAGGACAGTCTCCATCTGAAACAAACAAACAAACAAACAAAAAACCCACAATGACTAAGCTGCAAATCTCTGCGATAAATCCCTTCCCCCTTACTTCTCTTAAGGGTCTGCAGCTACTTGCCTCACCAAGTGAGCAATGACCTGGCCCTGACCCTTTAAGCAGACCCTGTGGCTCAGCAATAGCTCTGAAGCAGGTCTTCTCTGCTGCTGGTTTATAGCCGACATCAGTCACACTGCTTGGGGTCCTCCTGGTGTACCTGCACCTCTGGCTTCAGATGACAGCCTGGGAGCAGGAAGAGTCTTGGTAAAAAAGTCTGCAAAGCTGAAAGCAGCATTAACAGCTGTTTGAAAGAGTATTTGCTCCCAGAATAATCTCTGCACTTTGTTCTGGTTCTGCCTCAACCACAAGACAGTGAGGGCTTGGGATGATGAGTTGGTTCAGGAAAGGCCAGTAGGAGATGACTGAATCTCACCCCTGCTTTAGTGGAATTGCACACTAGGAAAGTAACTTCCCACCAGTGCAGCTTTCTTTTTCCAAGAAGATTTTTAAGTTCTCAAAAATGCTGTCATTCACTATGCTCTTCTCACCTCTACAAGTACTAGTGGAGTTATCTGGGGTTTTGGGTGCACTGTTCTGCCCTATGACAATGGGAAGGAGAGGGAAGATATGATAAAAAACTTAAGTATAGTCACATAGTCAGATAAGGAGGAGGGTAGTCTTTCAGAAGCAATCAGAACACCATTATCTAAGATATACTCCCTATTCCTGCATACAGCTGTATGAAACCTACCTCTTCCCTTCCTCAGATTGGCTGTGTTCGCTAGGATAAATGTAGTCTGTCTCTGATTTCCCCTCACTGCCATAGCTCCAGATAGCTTCAGTAGGATGCCTTCATTTACTCTAGCCACTGAGGTCCCGACAAATTAGAGAACTGGGTAGTCACCAATTGTATGAAATTTAACAAGAGCAAGTATTGAAGTCTGTACCTGGGATGGGGCTACCCTGGATGTACGTACAGACTGGGGGAAGAGAGGCTGGAGGGCAGCCCTGTGGAAGGGGGTTCTGGGTGAAGGCAAGTTGAATATGAGTCAACAGTGTGCCCTGGTAGCCAGCAGGGCCAACCATATCCTGGGGTGCACCAAGCACAGCATTGCTAGCCGGTCGAGGGAAGGGATTTTTCCACTCTGCTCTGTGCTGGTGTGGCCTCACCTCGAGCACTGTGTGCAGGTTTGGGCACCACAGGATAAGAAGGACATAGAAGGACATATAACTATCAGAGAGTGTCCAAAGGAGGGCTACAAAGATGGTGAAGGGTCTGGAGGGAGAAGAGGAGGCTGAGGGGAGGCCTCATGGCGGCCTGCATCTTCCTCACGAGGGGAGCAGAGGGGCAGGCACTGGTCTCTTCTCTCTGGTGACAGCGACAGGACCCGAGGGAACGGCATGGAGCTGTGATAGGGGAGGGTCAGGCTGGGTGTTAGGAAAAGGTTCCTCACCGAGAGGGTGGTCGGGCACTGGAACAGGCTCCCCACACCCCAGGGCAGTGGTCACAGCACCGAGCCTGCCAGAGTTCAAGAAGCATTTGGACAACTCTCTCAGACACATGGTCTGGTTTTTGGGTGGTCCTGTGGGAAGCCAGGAGTTGGACTCAATGATCTTTGTGAGTCCCTTCCAACTCAGGATATTTTATGATTCTATGATTCTAGTGACAACAAAACCCACTGCAGGCTCTGGAGCTCAGAGCTGTTTGGGCTGAGCAGCAAGATGACACGATGAATAAATGACATAGTGCCGAGTCTGGTTTTCCTGGCTTAGTTTCTCTAATCAGGTGGTTCTTGGAAAGGCATAGCTTTTGCAGAGCAAGGCAGAAGTTCTATGTGGCCACTCCTTCAGAGGTACATGCATTTATGCAATGAGTATGAGGACTCCTGTTCATGGAAAAACTCTTATCTGCATCACATTTACCAAGAAGGAAGGCAGGGCACATATGTCCCTTTCAGTAACAGACAGTACTCAATCCACTCCTTCCCTTCCAGATCATGCAAATGAGTCAGACTTTAAAAAAAACATCACACCCTGTGTGGCACTGGTTACACCTCCACCAGGAAATAAACCTTCAAGGCCACAGAATCTCTCGTAACTGCACTGATAACTTGGAAGCGTAAGTTGTTTTCTGCACATTTGTTTCTGGTTGCTGTCAAATACATGGGGACTGACTGACCAGTGTGTTAACTCCATTGGCATTAAGCTGTAAATCCGTAGCACTAAATGGAGTTTTGTAGGTATAAATCTGCAGTACTGCAATAAATACTAGGGTCCTTCGAGTCACGTTAACATGATTTTTTCCTTGTTCTAGTAGAAACCACAGTTATTTTTCCCCTTGTATCCTCAAAAACTTGAGGATTCAAAATAAACCTGTATCACCTTGCTTCCTCTGAGAAGTGACATGACAGTAGTTGAAAGTGGCAAGCTTTGTCTCCTTGATGGCGAGGTGACTTAGTATCCACTCATCATAGTGCTGAGCTCCAGGACCACCATTTGGTTGTTCATTTGGGTGGGTTGTAGTGGTTGCCTTGGGTTTGTTATTCTGTTGTGCACATGAGGCTTTTAAATGGCTGCAGTATATTAGCTATTCGTGACAGGCTTAACAAAACAGAAGAAGACTTTTAAAATGAAACCTATCAACAAAATAGGTCACATTATGCAGCTAAATTGTCCTATAGAGAAAATGCTAACTGAGGTCTTCAGAAGATTCTTGCCCACAGGCATGCAGCTCTGATATATGCAGGCACAATCTGTAGGACAAGAAGCCTTTTAAGTTCCTCCCATGAGGAGTCATGGGGCTCATCTTTTCATGGGAGTGAACTTCAGTGCTGACAAAGCAGACAGTGAGACTGAACCTCTTTGTGTCCTTAAATAACCACTCAGAAATACAGCACTAAAACCCTCACAACAGTCTGCTTTGCCCACTCCCCACCCAGAAACACATGTGGGAGGCAAATGCCAGTCCAACAAAAAGCCAGGGCAGTAAACTGATGTACACAGCAGAGCACAGCAGGGAGCATGACTTGGCACCTATCATGATTAGACTCTGTGGAAAAGCAGAGAGAAATCCCTTGAAAGCACTGAGATTGTTTGCAGATTGTTTTAATTATTTTCTCCAAATAGCCCATGGCTTCATGCATTCAGGCCCCTCTCTCCCTAAGGACTATTTAGAAAGGAGCACAGCAAAAATTTTGAAGTGTTGGCTGTGGTAAAAGACAAAATGATTCACAGTGCTGGAAGGTGGCAGGATTCAATTGCAGTCAACTTCCCCAGAGGATATTCTGAATTTTATAGTGTTGATGAACACACACAAAAACAAGCTCTTGCCCTCCTAATCCTTACCCCATGTCTTTGTGTGGTTCTTCTGCTAGCTAGGGTCTATCCACACAACTGTTTTGGTGAGGCATAGATGGAAACACGCTGGGAGAGAACACCTGTCTTCTTGCTCTTTGACCCTAAGATATGTTGTCCCATCTGATCCCCATCCTGTTGAACACATGCCACTGATCTTTAAAACAGCAGAGACCACACCTAGAGGCTTCAGAGTGAAGAGGATGCCACTGCTTAATTTTACCTTCCTTTATCCAAGAGAAATCATTTCTGATAATTTTCATGATACTTAAGAGGGAAAACTGCACTGTGATCCCAAGCTGTGCTATGTGGTGTTTTCTTTGGTGCTTCCTCACGATGATGAAGAGGTGCTATTCAGTGGTAATGACTATTGTGGGGTACTTTTTAATTAACAAGTGTGTGGAGAATGGACATAAACAGATCTCACAATTCTGCCTTGCACTATGAAGTATAAAATCATGCCGGTTGCTCCCCAACAATGCATCTCCCTAAACGCCAGATCTGCAACTGAAACATCTGCCAGCTTTACATGTGTAGTCAAACCTGACATTGGTTTCACATATTGAAATATTATGAAATGGCTAAGACGAACATGAAAAAATCCTAGAGGAGAAGGCAAACAAGCCTCTTCAAGACTAGGCCTTTGTTTTCACATGAAGAGTTATAGCCCATATATACAAGCCTGTTCTCACTGGTTTTTACCTGTTTATACAGGACTGACCATTGCTGGTCATCAGCTCTGTGATTAATTGCAGGGCCTCATAGCTCAGTGCTGTTTTTAAAAAAGTCACTGTCAAATATCTGCTGCCTTTAATTTCCAAGGAAAAACACATGAAGTGCACATGGTCTCTACCAACTAGGCTTGGATGCCACCAGATCACTGTAAAATGTTCAGAGAGTCATTTAAACCACTATTCAAATTATTTCAAGATTAAACTCCAAATGGAGACGCATTAAAATGCATGATCCCCACCTGCATAATGTTCTTCCAGAAACGACTGGCCCCTTTTACAAAATGCTTCTATTTAGCAAAAGGAAAAAAAAAAAAAAAAGGAGTTTTTAATTTACTAGACAGGGATTGCTGAATATGCACACATCCCAGAAAGTGAAGAACTGGCATTTCAGGCTGTGTAAAGTTAATAATGGGCTGCTGATTTGCTTGGCATGAACAAATGTTTATTTGTAAGCAACCCAGATCACTGAAAATAAAAAAGTGTTAAGTAGTAAATTATGTGAAATAGACATATTGATAAATTAAATGAAATAAAACCCATTACAATAAAAAAAATAAATCAGGCCTTTCTGTTATTGGATGGGTGATTACTTCTATGTTGCCATGGAAGATCTTCCTTTAACATTGCTTGATAAAAGGGAAAAGAATACCGTGACTATATAATCTTTTTCATTCTTTTTTTTTTAACTGCAATTTTAAAAAGTGTTTTAAATAACTTAGAGGTTGACTTAAAGCATGAAGAAATTTCCAGGACAGATTCTGCAAAATCCTGTTAGAAGGAGTAATTGTTTGTATGACAGTAGCCAGCACAGAGGCTAAAATAACAATAACCTTGAAGGCAGACCTCTCAACAGATTATTTGCAAAGGATTCATTTGCAAGTATCTGATACTACAGTTGACTGAGTAGGAATAACATGATTTTCAGAAGTCTGGAGTATCCACAAATCTCATGGGAACTGATGACATAGGAGGGTGTTCAGTATTTCTGAAAACTGCGTCACTTCTACTTAACCACAACCACTACAGAAGAGAAGCTTTGCCCTGAGGTCCTACAGGCCTTGTTAATAACTGAAACTCTGGTATGTTGCAGACTGACTAGCACGTTCATGGTATGCAAATTCTATTCCAGGTGTGTGAAGCACAGGTACCCCTTGTAACTTTAATTTACAGTTCAAAATCTCTTCCTTTAAACTCATGCAAACAGAATAACTGCTTGGACCACTTTTGGCTTACTGATAAATAAGTTATGCCATTTGTGCCTTTGACGTCATACTATTCCAGAATCTGGAAATGCTCAGGTCTAGAGTATTGAATTAGATCCAAGACCCTCTTGGGGGGAAAATTTTCCTCCTGTGCAACACATGGAAAACAGGATTTTCTGACATAGCTAATGTATTTTATTTTTTTTGTGCTGCTGCTGTGCTTTGCATTGTTTTGGGGGGGGTTGTCTTTTGTTGTTGTTGTTTGCAAGTATCAGACATACCACCCCTAAGGCTGCTGTTAGGTTAGATAGATGCCTTTTCCCTGCCTACATCTCATCTGCAGAATGCAATGGGAAAGAGTGACTGGATTTCTGATAAGAACTTGGACTAACAGGAAAGGACAAGTGCTGGGGCTGGCTCAGGAAGAGGGGAAACTTCAGAGTGAGCCCTGCTACTAGTGACCTGCTAGAGAGATTTATTCATGTTTTTCCAACTTCTCCCTGGAAATTCAGAGCAGAAGCTCCAGGAAGAGGGACGTGTACTACGTGTGCAGCTCTTTGTGCTGGCAGCGTCTCACTGAGCAATGTGGGACTCCTTGTGGGGCAGCCTGCAAAGCTGGTTCTGACAAGATGTAGCAATGCAATGTCACAGCAGCTCTCAACATGTAACCATGGAGTACTGCAACTCTAGAACACAGAGGATGCTGCAAGTTACCCATTAGAGCATGTGTCTTCTTGCACCATAACAGACAAACACATAAAATTCTTTCTCTCCTAGACTCTTTGTGGGTGAGGATACAGAGTAGTTCCTCTGCCACTCTTCCCTCTGTCACCCAGTCCAGTACAAGAAGCATTAAAGCACTGGTTAAATTAACCCCATCAGTGTTACACAAAAACCCTCAGGCAATTCTCTGTCCTGTTTCAAGGCTCAGCACTGCCTGAACAAAACCTTCTCTTCTTGGTCCCATCTTGGTGTTGTTTTCACACTCTGTCTAGGTTTTGAATATCGTGAAGATCTCCTCCATTTTGCCTTCATGAAGAAAAGCAAACATGCACCCTCCCGTCCAACCTGTGGAAAGAGACCAGGACGGTCATGATATGAAGCAGCGGGTGTAACTGCAGCTGTAACAAGCAGAAAAGGATGGCTGAGATAAGGGCAGGGCAATTGCCACCAACACACTGGGCCAACAAGAACCAAAGGCTCCCTGTAGAGCATGCAGTGCAAAGTTTGACCAAAGTCCATTTCAGTGTCACACCGCTCAGTCTTACCTGTGGTGCCGGGCACCCTTGCCTACCATGTGCCACAGAGCATGCTTTGGGTCCTGAACTACCTTCAGCCCTAAGGATGAAAACGCCTAGGGGGAACATTTTCAAAATGCACTCTACAGTTGCCATATGGTATTGAAAGATCTGAAATTGAGGTGGCACGAGGGGGAAAAAAGTTAATTAAATTGTTAGTGAATAGCTACTAACGTTTGCATTATAGGCATTTAAACTCAGTATGCTGTCCCTTTTTTGTATCTCCTGCATCTGTTCTGATTTTCTGTTTCATTGTAAATGCATACAACATTCTGGGATAAGGCAGTTTGTTCATCTTTGACAGGGAGAAATTAAAAAGACAGTTCATATTTTGGGGTGTAATTTTGTTGCTATTAGCCTAAAATAAAAATTGGTTTGCTCTATAGACTTTTCAGGTCTTGCAGGTGCTACTGTAAATACATGGGATGTTGCACCTTTCCAAGTATTGTCCATTTCATAATAAATAGTCAAGGACAATATTTTTGTCAGATTTGTGAGGGGGGGAGGCTTGAGCTGTACTGTAGTGGCACCTGGAAGCTTCCAACAATACTGTAATGCCAGATACTACTGAAAATGAGAGAGGAAAATGAGACAGTCTCTGTTGCAGAGAGCTTATATCAGACAAGTGATGGCAGGAAGATGGAGAGGCAAGAGCAATGAGATGTGATACGACACAGTCTGAGGGAGCAACGTCAGGGAGTCTGGCAACTTATTCCAGACTTTTTTATGCATTTTCTAGACCACAATTTTTCTGGTTTTGTTCCCCAAAAAAGACTCCAGCATGATGCTGCAAACAGCTTACTCAGATTTCTGTATGCAAGTTAGCCAGGAGAACACAGCTTTTGCTTTTTAAAGAAGATTTAAAACAAAGCAAGGGCATATGAAGGCATTTTGCAGTCCACTGAAAAGTGAGGAGCATAGAAAGAGGAAAGTAAGATATTAGTAAGGCTAAATAGTTGCCCTTCAAATCATGAAACCTTTAAAATAAGACTGCTTTTGCTTTCCACTCTGGAAGCTCTCAGAGTTTGGCCAAAGATAATGCGCTAGTGCTAGCAAAGAGGACCTGAGAAGAGGTACTTCATGATACCTGACCCAAAGGTGTAACAGAGTAATTAGGGAATACCCAGCAGGTAATGAGGCATTCACCTCTCTACAGTGCTGAAAAAGGGACACAAATCACAGCAGCCCATTGCCTGTGCTCTGGTTAATGCAGATAATGACCCACAAATCCAGTGCCAGAAGCTCCTGGCGGGTGGTGTAGGATCAGTCCCGTGCACCCACCTTCCAGATGGCTTCTGGTGGGCCCCCTGCAACTGCTGCCTGGGGGATACGGATCTGGACCAAATGACCAGTGATTGTACTGCTGTTGGCATATCCAGCTCAAGACACTTTATAATGACCTGAGTGCTCATCTTCAGAAATTAGGCCTCTGGGCCTGACTTTTCTGACTGAGCAAGCCAGAAACAAAAGGCACTTCAGAATCACTGCAAAAATCCTGGTCATAGACTTGAAAATGCTAAGTGTTCGCCATCACTTATAAATTTCCCTAGAAATCAGACATCCTGAGGATTTTCACTTTTTGTTAGTTAAAAGCATGATACGAAGAGTTGCTTTGTGTGACAGAAAAAAGTGAGAGTGAGCTTTTACACCTGCATGTAAAACAAAATAAACGTTTTGTTACTACTTTGAACCATATAGCCACTTCTATTAAAAGCTGGATGCAAATAGCTATCTTTAGTGTGCCATAGATTAGTCATATTTGTTTTCCAAGGAAGATTATAAATAGTGTTTAGGGGGGAAACAGAATGTATTTTGCAAATGAGCCTAGATGGAAAACTAACAGATGGCCCAGTACTGTACTTTGTATGCTCAGCCCTACATTTAAATTAAAAATTTTCATAATTAAGATGAAGGTCTGTAACAACACTAGCTACTTTTCCTGTGGCAGCATCATATATCATGTATCACAGGTATCAAGTGCAGACTTTTCATAAAATAGTTGTAGAACGTGTATGCTACTTAGTCAAAAAAAAAAGAAAGAAAGAAAGAAAGAAAAGAGCAGGAATAAAATGCAATTCATGGAAATTAAAGAAAGGGAAAAATAAAAACATTGTATACAAACACGTGTCATACAATAAAGATACCTACCACCATCCGGCTTTTTCCCCTGCAAACTGAATGACCCACCATCTTACTTGGAAGGGGAAGGAAAAGAAAGATAACATTTGTTTCAGCCTGGAACTGGAAAGGAAATGCAAATTTCCTTTGCATTACCTGAATGAAATGGTACTTGTTCTTCAGTTTTAATAATTAGAAGGTCAGATAAACTGTGGCCGTATGCACACACTACGTTCTGCAAACAGAATCTAGAGTAGTGATTTGCATTCTAATATTTTCCTCCCATAAAGCAGTATGTGTATGCATGCTGGTGTAACGGCCACAGACTCAGTCCCTAAAGCAAGGGCAATACCCTGCATATGGTCTGACGGGTCAGGGGATTCACCACATGTCTCCTCCTTGACATCAGGTGGAGCAGGGGCTCCTTTCTCATCATGCAAGCCCAGCCTGCACTCCCCACCGCCCAGAGTATGGACCTGGCATGGGAGAGATGCAGCTCCTGTACTCCCACCCAACAGCCTCTCTACATCTCTGACATCCATTTCATGCTGCATGTGAGAGGAAGGAAGAGATGCTACCGACATGCTGTATTGAAATCAGTTGCAAGTTACGCTTGCTTTTGGGCCACTCCAGGATTCAGGAAGACTAAGCATGGCTTCAGAGTGTGTCTGCCTTCCCACTGTGCTCCCTGAGGTGTTCTCAGCTGTCCCAACTCATAAGCCAACTGTCCAGGCATTACATTGTGGCAAGAGGGACAGCCTCTCCACAAAAGCACAGACATCACCCAAATATAACTTCCAGGGGCTCTGCAGGGGTTAACAAAAATGACACTACCAGGAGACACTGGGCTGCAAGTCAGCAACTCACTGGTTGCTGACTGATTTTACAAATCAGTTCACTGTGGCAGAAAATATGTGCTTTATTATCCTGCAGTAGCTTCTTCCACTGCTTTGATAGTCATAACATTTAAGTGCCTTTACCACAGTGCATTAAATAGTGTGACTCATGACAATCATCTGGCTCATTTTCCAGCTCAGCCTCTCCCCATGGAGGGAATACTACTTACAGCAGTGTCTTGTTTTGCTATAGTACATACTATTTTTGTACATGTTGGGAGTATACATCAGTAAAGGAAATACTGAAGCTGCATGCCTTGTGTTAGACCAGAACAGGCGATGCTTGTGACAGTCTTCCCCACCTGTGGAAGTCTATTCCACTGTCACGGGTCAGCTCCCAGGATGGCAAAGGCAAGCTTGCCCTTATGGAACATCTGATAATGAAAATAGCCTGAAAAATATGGGCAAGGATGACAAAGCTAAAACCTTCCTATTTCAGATTAACCCATCTGCTAGCTTTCTTAGGCATTCATTTTACTAACTGCAAATCTCAGCAAGATGCTGTTTTCTTCCTAGAGAGTGCTATCATAATGCTGTCAATCTCTGAATGCTCTTTCAGAATTTTCTATGTAGGGTTGACATTTCTGGAAGATTTCTTTAAAAGAAATGCTCACTTGTCAAATTTTCCCTCCCTGCTTTTCCTCACGTGTGTATCACTGATCAGGTGGCTGCAGAGACATCTGCTGGTTGTTACACGTTTTGAGTATTAATTAAATACAAAGAAGACAGAAAATTCCTCAAGTCACATCTAGATTCTTTCAGATCTTTCTCTGTTTCCTGAAGTCTGTTGAAATCAGGTTTGGCTGATTGGTGTAATGGTGGAGTAAAGAACTGAACTAGTCTGTTTCTGTGACAGTATTTAGTAAACTATTTGGGTTGTAGGAAATTTAGTTTGAGCTATAATTCTCATTTAGAGTTTGGTACATTTAGAAGTATATGATGACTCCCACATCCTATGTGCAACTTCCTAACATCTTGTGTACATCTCAGACAGTCTTTTTGCTTTACTTCAGCATTGCAAGTGCAAATTCTTCAAAATAAAGAATATTCTTTATCTTTTTGTGCAGTATTGGAAAAGCTAGACACTATCTTCTACTTCCAACAGTTTGTATGGTTTGCTGTTCTGCATGTATGTGTTTGGGAAACGTATCTCTGGTTCTTGCAATATGCTGCTTTTTCTCCTGCCTTACCCTGACCCCACATTGGCACTGTTAGAGTTTAAACCAATTCCACCTTAAGAGGTTCCTCCGCAGTTATCAGCTCATTTGCACCATTCTGCTGACCTGATAATCCAACAGCACTGAGACACCAGTTTAATAATCAGCATGCAACCTAATCTGGGCTTTCAAGGCAGGTAAATTTGACTGTAAATCAGTTCTGCACACAGGCTTGTCTCTTCTTAATTACATCTGTGCAAATCTTCATTTGTGTATGATTGCCTAAAGTATTGTTTCAGCTATTTGCTTTGCCAGGAGGCAGATTTCCATATTGAACACTGCTTGGAGAACAAAAATGTCTAATTTATTAATTCAAATGTGACAAACAAAATAGTTAATATTTCTCTCAGCTAGTGTTACCTGAAATTTCAGCCCATAGTTTTAAAAAACTTTATGACTATAAAAGCAGCAGAACCAAAAAACCCGACTGCATATTAAGGATGAAGGAAAATTCATTTGTTTTCATTTGAGTTTGCTTTGTAAATTTTTATTGTGCAGTTATTTTTTCAGTTTCCAAAAACTTTAATACCCTGCTATGCCTGTTAGCCATTGACTGTATCATCAAAAGGAGAAGATGGGATGTTTCTTCATGCATGCTTTCTCAGCTTAGAAAAGGACAGACAACAAATGCATATGCTCACTAGGGCTTTAAGACAAGCTTTATCATTGAGGCCATATTTTCTGGAAGGCTTGCAAATTAAAGGCCAGCGTTCAGTGTTATAACTTCTCTGTGTGTGCAAGAGTTCCAGAATCAGTCCCAGGCCACCACTGGCAGCTGGAGCACACCCCTGGCCAAGGGCACCCTCAGGCCTGCTCAGCAGGGCCAGAAAGACCCAAATCCTGCTCCTGCCCCTGAGACACAGAGCGGCGATGTCACAGCCCCTCACCACCCTCCCGACACAGCAAGCTGCAGTGGGGGCCCCAGTCAACACAGGGGTTTGGTGCTGTAATAATATTTCTCAGAGGTATGATCTTTGGAACATACACAAGGGACCAATGTAAGGGCAAATAGCTGCTGACATGCCACAAAATCTTAGAGAACAGAAAAAGGAGAAAGAAAGGAAATGTGAAATTTGACTAGTAATAGGCACACGAAGGAATTCATGATGGGATTTTCACTGAAGGAGATAATATAAGTACAAGATCTCCCAACAATGCTACACAGTTAGTGCATCAGACCATTGCCCAGGCAACCTGCCCAGGAGGTAGGCTATTTCTTCCAAGTAAACACAGCAAATTTCTTTTCTGTTTTCCATTTTTTTTTTTTTCTATGACTATACCCTTTTCACGACTGCAGACTATGGCCTTTCTGTATCTGCCTTTGTGACTAAAATGACTCAACACTTCCCATAGGGCCCCAAAACAAAGGAAGCTGAATGATCATCACTGCTAAAACCTGGACCTAGGGGATGTCAGCTCCCTTAGCTGCCACCTCTGTAACTTGTGTGATGATGGACCAGCTCTCCTGGAGCAGGCTGGAGCAGAGATTAATAGCCAGGGGAAGCCTGTGCCGCATGAACTCACGCACAACAGTCGTGAGAGCAGACTGCTATAGCAGAGCTTTTTCTCAAGTGCTGCTCAAACCAAAGTTTGATTAAGACGCTTGTGATATTACATGCAAAATGGTGTTTTGGGAGATACATGCTTGGACAGTGTATGGAAAGTCCCCACAACTGGCTAACAGAGGGGAGGAATTACCGTTTAGTATCTTTTCCCCAGTTAGATTCAGAAATGGCTATTTTAGGGCAGGTGCAAAGACTCACTGTCACAAAGTTGCTCCTCTGTCAATGGACCCATGAGGTGGAAAGCCACTGGTGTGACAAATGAATATGCGAGACAAAGCTTGAGGACAGCTGAGGATTTTAGAGTAGTGACCCAGCACAATGGTACAGATGGAAGCAGTCACAGAGAGGAGGGGAGACTTGCTATGGCTGTGTACACCAGTTTAATTATGGGAAAGATGTTAGTCTTGGCAGCAGGTGAAGTGACTAGGTGAAGTGACTTTCCTTAACTCTGACCTTGGAACATCCTTTCTCAAAGCATTCTCCAGCTGCTTCAGTTCACAAGGAATGAAATGGTCATTGTCAAGCATGACCCTTTTCCTGGAGTTGTTCTCCATAGGAGAAACATTTCAGTGGCAACTAAAACTGGAGTCCTGACCTTGATCTGGGAAAAAGAGGAAAATGAAGATGAGAGAAACACTGAGTTGTTTTATGGCTTGAAGCAAACAGCAGAGCAGAGATTTGTAGCATCTGCCTCACTCCTTCTCCCTTAAACTCACAAGTTCTGACCAAGCCTAGTTGTCCATTTAAGAAAGTAAGTCTGTCATGATGATCATTATGTTTTCTTGAGACGAAAATTACATTTATTCACAGCACCTGCAAGCTGATAAAACTTTCTCTTCCCTGAAGAAATTTTTGTTTGTTTTGTCTTCAAAGCTTTGGGGCACCTTTAATCACCAACTCTTGAACGGGTAGTTCAAGACCTTATTACAAGCACTTTAACTATTGACAGATGAGGAGTAAAATTTGGAACTGGATTGTTTCACAGTATGAGATAAAACACAAATGCTAGGGGAACCATGGGGCTACTGCTTTGTGTTAGTCTAAGAAAAAGAGGTTTTATTTCCAACATCTGTTCTCTGCTTGCTGTGATGTTAGCTAATGCAGAAATATCTGCTGCTAGCAGAAGAAGGCTCAAGATAATTTGTTTTTTAATTCCTTTCAAGTATGGCTCTATCTGATTCATTCTGTTTCAAGAACTGAAGTCAACAGTGGCAATTTAAGTAAGAATACACGACTGCAAGTACTTGTCAAGTTTAGCTGAGGTGAGGTGAAGGCTTTCTGTTCTGACCTGAGGGGAGGGTTGTACTTTTGTGGTGGGCAGGACTGCCTGCAATCTTGCTGCTGATCTAAAACCCATCTGGGCTGAGCCCTGTAAACCTGAGCCTGCTGCAGCCAACTCCAGCTCAACATGCTGCCAGCACAGGCACGCCAGTCGATGCTGGGAGCAGGCAGGTCTGGTAAGGATTCCCTCTCCTGGTGCATTGTTTTGGGAGCTTGAAAATACCAGGTGAGGTCAAGATAGAGGGAAGGACTTGGAAGCAGCAGGCTGTGTGACTGATGGGCATCTGGGTGTTTGTGGTTGCAAAGCCCTAGAAAAGGGTGCTGGAGTCTTTTTGCAGGGCTTGTGATGAGTGCAGGGGTTCAAGCAGAACTTGATGCATAGGCCTGCTCTCTTCAGAAAGGTGGATGCAGCTCGGTGGGTGAGTTCATGCCTTAAAGCTGTCCTGCTGTGTTTTCACACAGGCACTCTGAGTATTGCTCACAACGAAAATTCGGTGTTATGTCTTGAGCAAGCAAGTCACTGAGACTGAAACTACCACAGGAGTGAGGATAAATACTGGCCAAATGCAGCATTTCTAAATGTTCTAGAAATAATCTGTCATGCAACATTAAGTGTAGGAAGATTTATATACAAAATATTCTCCCTGCTTAAGAAGGATGTGGTGAAAATCCAAAACATTGCAATTAGGATTACATATCCCACTACGATGCAAACCCAGCAAACTTCAGCAGAGGAACTGAGAGCTGTTTTGTTTCCTGAAGCTGAATAACATTCAGTGGACAGGTAAGAGGCCTTCTGTGCCCAGGAAATGAGGGCTGCAGAGGAAACATTTTCTGTGGATGTACTTCACCAAGCTAGCAGCCCGGCTGCAGCTTTGGCCTCCCAGCCTGGAGAGCCTGGGCTGCTCCCTCCTCAGACAGGGTACATTCATGTTTGTCCTGCGCTAGCCCTACCCAGACCTTCCTATGTTGTGGTGAGTTGGCTGCTTGGCAAGGGCAGGTAGCGCGGCGGTGTTCATAGCAACTAAAAATGCTCAAAGTTACCTTATTTTACTCTGTGTTCAACTCACATTTTCAAAGTTTCGTTTTATGCAGACAGTTCCACCACCACACCTGACGGAACTTCTGCCCTTGCCTCCCATGTAGTGCAAGGCTGGAGGGATAGACACGTAGCATGCTGAACACAGTCCCTTACAGCTAAGATACTCTTAGGGTTATTGCAGACCCCAGTCTTCTGCAGTTTAGAAAATGCAGAAACTTGCACAGTTTTGTTGTGATTTTGGCTCTGCTTCTGCAATAGATGCATAACTGAATTGTACTCCTGGTGCATCGGATGACACCAGCTCTCTGCCATTAAGATGCCTTCAGGATTTCTAAGTACCTGAGAGGGACATCTCAGATAATCTTTCCACAGATAGCTCTTAAATCAGGCCCACAGAAATAGTTTTCTAAGTCCTGTGTCATAGCACGGTACTGGCGTTTACAGCAGGTAGCGACAAAAGAGACAGGAGCAAGCCTGTCTTTACCTCGTCTTCATAAGGGTGTTTTCAAATAGCTGGGGTGCCAGCTTTCTAAAAGCTGCCATTTTTGTTCTTCATAGAATTGACCTTTCCGCAAGGAAAATGGAGGGGGTCCTTGTTCCTGTCTCGGGCAGCACAGCCGCCCCCCAGGGCTGGGTCCCACTGGAGGGGATGCCCCCTAATTTTCTTGTGTTCCCTCACAGTGTCAGGGAGGAACATGATCTGCCTGTGAAGCGCTGTTACTGCAACGCTGTAATCAACCAGGTATTCTGAGGCTTGGCGAAAGGAGTCACCCCGGGCTACCCATTGTTCCTCAGGCCTTGTGCTTTGCCCAGCAGGTTATGTCATGGTTTTGTACTGTTTCTTGATACAGGGCGCTAAACACCTTAATTAGGAGCAGCCAGACCATCCCTGTTCGAAGGGCTTTTGTTCGTACTGTTGCAGTGGCAGCAGAGTTATCAAAGTGAAGTTCTTGCTGCTGTCTCTTTGACTTGTAGTGCTCTGCAGCATCATTATAATGTGGTATATATTTTAAGGCAGGAGATATTGACAGAGCATCAGCTGCAGGGTAAAGCAGTGGAAGGACAATATCCTGTTAAAAATTAGGTTTGTTTGTACAGGGCAAGAAGAAAAAAGCCATTAAAATATAATAAGCACAGCTGGTGCTTAACCACTCTGGTGTGCGTCTGCCTCTCCTTCTTGTGGAAATGGCTCTCTTTAGTGAGCTGCGGTGCAGCCGCGCTCTGCGCTGTGCTGCCCTTCTCCCCGTGCAGATACGCGGTGCTACGCCCGTCCTGTGCGGGTGCGCCTGTATGCCGGACCCTCACTGCCACCGTGCAGAGGAACTGAGGCAGCACTGACCTCCGCTCTTCCTCCTCTCTTGCTGCAGCACTTTGGCCCTCCTGGCTTTCAAGATTTTTCCCCCATGTCCTCTTCCCTTTTCCTCCTTTCACGCTTCCAACACTGCACTCTGTTTCAGGATCTTCTTTCAGGATCTGCTTGTTTCAGCTGCCTCGGCTGACTGTTCGTGTTAATATTGTCTTCTCTGCAGAAAGCAATAAATTCTCTTCCTTTTGTTTTTTATGGTTGCCACCATTCCCTCTTGATCTTTCCTTGAGGATCACGTTCCCTTCTCTGTTCGTCCATTTGTCTTTCAACATCCTTCCATCAATGACTGGCTTCCTCTTTCTTTCTCAATTCCACCACTTTTACTTTCTCCCCAGCATCAGGTTTAAAAACATGCCTACTCCAGCAACTGCCTTTTTTTTTTTTTNTTTTTTTTTTTTTTTTTTTTTTTTTTTTTTTTGAGTCTAGCCATATATGCAGGTAAATCTACCAGACAAACAAAAACATCCCAGTTGTTTTCTCTTCCTCTAATTTTCACGGGGGCACTTAAAAATCACTGTATATAACTTTGTGCCGCAGTGGAATATGGCTTTTTTCTGAAGAAGGAAAATGTATAGATGCTTCTGCCACAGGCTGAGCCCTGAGATATAGAAAAGAACCAAATTCTTAAGGATATAAACATCTGAGCCAATCTGATTGTAGCTTTTGAATTCTGGGCATTTTTTTTTTTTTTTTTTTAATTGGCTGCAGGTGTTTTATCCTTATTGCTAAGTGGTAAAGAAATGTTGAAAATCTATCTTTATAGGGAAATAAAAATGCTGAGAGGCCACATCTACCCTAGCTCTCTACAGCAAAGCAGCAATAGTGGAATAAGATTATTTTTTAACCCCGTTTTTCTGCTGCCTTTATAAATCAGAGCAATATTACTTTGCTTTCTGCAGATAGAAAAAGGCATTACAGGATTGCTTTTCTTTCTGCTTTATCACATGCTGAACAAATTGTAATGAGCAAATTATCAAATGAAAGCAATCTTTTCTTCAGTTTGCAAATGTTGTATGCACAGGCTTACATTCTGACAGATTCCTTTTTTCCTAACAGTTTGTAAGACCCTTTGTAAACATATATAAGCTCTTGATTTGCTTGCAAGCAGTTTGCTTCAAGTATCTTCAGGCTGATAATCCCTTACTAGTGGGTCAGCAGTGAAAACTGCATTCTAATATTTTGTTTTCTTACTTAGAAATCAGGAGCAAACTATGCAAAGCACTGCTTAAATATCCAGATACTCAGGAATACAGCTATGAAGAATGTCTGAAAGGCCACTTCCATAAAAACATAAGATGTATAGAAAAGTGAACATGGCAGAATCACTGGGTCAAGATTTAAGAAAATGCTCAAGAGTAAGTATGTCCCCTCTCTTTTTTCACTCTGCTTTACTGTACATGACACTATCTTTCCTCTGATCTGTTGCCCATCTCCACTGGACCTCCCTGGCTTATTATAAAGTATCCCCTGCTGGATGGCATTCTTGGATGAGGTACAGAAAAAGCCCTCTTTGTATAATAAAAACAATGTGAGGGAGTCATTCATTGGATTGGCATGTTGTTGTTTTTGCTGCTTGAATGGCAGATTTACTGGTCATTGCTGTGTAGGTATTTATTGCTGAGATGGGGGAGGAAACTGAACCATAAACATCTCAGTGACTTTGAATAAAAGCTAAAGGAGTGCTGAGGTCATTCTAGCAGCTTGTGTTTGTGGAGTGCAACAGAAGGTGTTCAACGGAAGACAAATACTTGCTTCAGCCAGCTACACTAGAAATCTGCTCAATTCACATTATTAGCTATTATTTGTTTCTATGGATGAGGTACGGGAAAACAGTGCTGTTCTCAATAAGCTACTCTGCCTGCTATTTACTCTTCCCAGGAGGATCCTTCTGGCTCCAATATTGAAAAAATGTGGCAGTGTCCAAAGTGTAATTGAGACCTCATTCCACTAGCCAGCCAAAAATGGTATTCTATTTAATTAAGCCTTGGTCTGAGAAGCATAAAAATCTCTACGTTAAGTTGATTACCCACTCCAAATAGTTGAGTAGAAGGTGGGATTAGGACAGTAGTGAACAGGAAACCCAACAAAACCAGAAGCTGCTCTACACTTCAGGCTTGTGTGTGCCTTCCTGGGGCACTCTCCTCACCCACCAGGAGAGACCCTTGGCTGCACAACAAGCAGAGCATTGACCAAATTTTGATGCAGAAAGTCAGCTTCTGTAAAACCTAATCTTCCACTCTTTTTGTCTAAAGTTTCTTCTGTATCCCAGCACTTCCCACACTTGTACCTACTTTGGGGAGAAAATACACCTTTCAAATATAGGATTATTTTGCAGCTATGCTGAAAGTCTCTTTCTACCATTGTCCCATTTCCCTTTGAAGCTGCAAAATTAACCTTTTCATACTGTCTTCACTGGGACATGGCAGTCAAGTGTCCCAACCACAACACAATGGTAAGACTCACATGCCAAAAGCCATGAAGATTCCACAATGTGTCATCTTAGGGTTGCAACATTTGATTTCAATTCACCTTAAAATTCAATACCTGTGAAACCTTGACTACTAGTAAAGTAACTGATGATACCTGGTTTGTGAAGCTCACATCCTCTCATGGTGGCTGTGACTTGATGTGTATGAACTGCCACCTCAGCCAACACATTCTTTCAGATCAGAGCATCTTTGCAACAGCCCTACTTTGTGCAGGAACTGCACCAGATGACTTTCACAGGCCCTTTCCAGTCTAAAATATGCAGTCTTCATTTGAATTTTCATAGTAGTGTAAGGCAACTACCAAAGACCTTGTGATATGCAGGATTACGATCACACTACTTTTTTCCCACTGTGTGCCACCATAGCAGCCTAAACAGACATAGTTACTTTGAAACCAGCAGCATTAGGGAGTTTTAACCACATAACTCAAATGCCCTGTGTTCACTCTAGGAAAGAGTTAATTTATTTTATTAAGAGTTTATTTAATTCAGCCCTATTTCCAAGCAGTGCCCCATGCTGTTGCAAAAAAAAAAAAAGAAAAAAGAAAAAGAAAAAGAAAAAGAAAAAAAGCAATGGCTTATTGATCTGCAGTGGCTTCTATGCTCTGTCTGAAACCAGTATGTCATAAATCACAAATGGATGGACCTGTCAAGAGTTGCAGTAACTGCTTGTTGTGTGTAATGTGTAATCTGCACTCACCATAATGACTTTGAAGAAGCCTGTTCAGCAGCTGTTGTGTGACAGCCAGAAGAGAAGAGAAGGAGTAGGAGAAATTTTTCCCTATTGCTCCACACTCAGTTATTCAGCCCTCTCAAATCCCCAACTGTCTTAAACAAGAAAGTGTCATCCTGACTTGCTTTGGAAGCCCTGGGGATCTGAGTGTGCCTGCTGGAGAGATAATATGTTTTCCTCCAGGCAGAATGTATCATTCACGCTTTCCCATACAAATGTTTGTTTAATCTCTTTTTGAGGGAATAATATATCAATTAGCTCAGTTTGTGGTTTGCCAGGCCACAGCCTATGAATGCAGACAGGTAACTCAATGTCTGTAAAAGCTGATTTGTTACACAGAAAGCTGGATGTCAGACTCGGAATAACATAATCAAAGTTCTTGGGCATTATCCACAGCCCTGCTACTGTGCCCCTAAGAAGCATTTCTTGCCCTTACCTCTAACATGAGAACAACCCTGGTACTGACTCCTGAGCTGCTGTGAAGACTTGGCGAGTGAATTTCAGTACACAGGGCCTCTCCTGACTGTAAAGCCTGATGTGTCCAAACCAAGCACAGCTGCTGAAAGCTAAGGTGGTGCAGCAACTACAGCTAGAAGCACAAGCACACCATTGACACTTCACATGTCCAGCAGGATTGCCCCCAAGAGAAGAGAGGTGCTCACACCACCACACAGGTTGCATGTCCTGAGCTAAAGCCAGCCACATGCTGCAGCACCTGCACCCAAATGGTGCGTAGTGGTGATGAGTCACGGTGTTGTGCTGCTGCACCAGAAGCAGGGATTGGGTCTTACTCTGGGTTTGTGCCCACAGGGCTTCTAATCCCCACCACAAGTCCAACTGACTCAGCTTGAGGATATCTGAGGGATAGACATGCTGTTAGCCTTTTCCCTTTTTGCTTTTGTAGAGTATGACCTGTTTGGGTCATACTCTACATGGTGTCCTTTCTTTCCCATAAAAGGAGTTGTCACTTTTATTGAAAGCGTTTGGTTTCCCAGCAGCAATCCCTCAAGAGTCCCTCCAGAGGGACACTCCTGAGAATCTGAACTGTTGCCAGGCAGTCGGATTTGGAAATTACTGAAGTGATATTCGGTCATTTTCAGACTCTAAAAAAGCCTGACAACAGGCAAGCGGCAACCCAGGCATTTTTATTCTGGTATTTCTTTACCCACAGCGTGCCAAAGCTTACCCTCAGCCTGCCTTTCCCTTTTCTCCGACACATACAGAGCAGCTGCCAGCCGTACAAACCTGGAACCCTTTAATGCAAGCTTCTCCTGTGGGGATTCATCTGCATGGAAACCCACTGTGCATGTGCACGTGAAAATGTACTCTCATTTGCCACTCTGTAATGTTGCTCTCTTTTCAAAAAAAAAAAAAAAAAAAGGATCACCAGGGGAGCTGTTCAAGCTTGACTGAAAGGAGACTGAAAGGATTCATATGGTTTGTGTCAGACACTCTTTTTGAATGGCAGATAATTACATGATGGTGAAGTCCCTGCAAATATTTTGTGTTTTGAAGGCCATGGCCATGGCCTTCATCCAGGTTCCAGGAGACCACATTCAATTTTCAATTCTTCCATTTACTGGAACAGGCTTGGAAGACGTTGGTATGGAGGTTATAGGTGTGTGATCTAGCTAAAGATTGCCCTTTGGGAACAGATTTCTCCACTGAGAGAGAGTAGAGGGAATAAAAGTAAGAAAGTCATGGACTTCTGTCTGAATATCAAGGAAAATTAAATGAGGAGGTTGCAGGCAGCTAATTACAAAATAAGAACAAAGCTATGTCTGATATTTACTTCCATATCTATTTTAAAGAGTGCAATCAAAAATGGTGTTAATCTGATCTATTCAGTGCCACTGCTCCACCTCAGCTACTGCCCAGTTCCAGCAGCAGATCCGGAAAGGCCATGGGAACAACCTGTGCCACGTCTGCTGCAAACCACTAACCGGGAGCACCCAGGAGCAACTGAAGAATGGCAGAACGAAAGGTACCGGTATAAGACCACTTGCACTACGCTACCACTTGGTACAGCGTGTCGTGCAGGCTGGGCTAGCTCGCCTGGTGGTGGGCCACCTGCTTAGTCTCTGATCCAGTGTCCTTCAAATGCCCTCTAGTGGCTGTGGCTCAGCCTGGGATCCACGTCCTTGTGCACAGCCTGAGCAAAGGAAGCACTCTGAATGCACACGCGAAGTGTCACCTGAAAGCTCATGCGTGGAAAACGCCCGACGCATGCTGAAGGCCCCCAGCCCCCTGCTGCTGTCGGCGCCGTACGCAACGTAGCGTCCAACTGTGCAGCTTTCTGCTTCACCGAGCTGAAGAGGCTGGTAGGGAGGGGAACCAGCATGCCAATGACAGCGGATGTTAAATGGGCTCTCCTTGTGTTTGCTCAGGCCGCAATGATTTTTTAAAGAACACTGTGGGTGGGGGGAAATTTCTTTTCTTAACGTCTGCTTAAATGGAGAGGTAGCACTCCAGACACAGGGAAAGCAAATGAGGCTCCATGTTGTCTGCTGAAACAACATGGTCAGAGGCCAAAGAATAAAGGATCCTAAGATAAACATGTGTGGGGTTTGCCAGAAACTCAAAAGGGTCTTTGGACAGTGAGTTTATTGCTGAAGGCCCTAAAGGGTAACTAGGCGGAATTGTCCAAGAGATGTAACCCACTGACGAATCTCAGGGAGCACCGGGAGCTGCAGATGGGAAGGGAAAGACACCCCCACTTCCCTGTCATCATGGAGCACAGTGTTGGTTTCTGAGGTCTCAGATGTGGCTGTACAGTCTCTGTGTTCAGGCAGGGGACCTGTCTGACTGGCAGCTCAAGGTTTTAAGGGAGCAGAGTATGGTGGCTTGGCTACTGCTGCAGAAGATCATGAGAAGTCAAATTACTGTGATGATGACAGTCAAAACGTTTGACAGGGAGACTGATTGGAAATCCCTCTCACATTCTCTCTGATTTTTTTTTTTTTTAAGACTCTTGTCCTCTGATTGTTATAGAACTGCTATTTTTATCTTGTGGCCAGTATTTGCTGCCTGCTCCTTGGCTGCCTCCTGCTCAGATAACGTTTGGGAGCAGTGCTTCGCTGGGTCTGTGACTGCTGAGTGGTTTTGTAATGCTGGGTTTGGTGTCGTTAAGTTCTCACACCTGATGCAGACTTCCATACAGGATTTTAGTCAGGTAGTTTCACACAATTGCACTGCCCATGTGTGAAGTGACAGAGTTAAAAGAATACTGCCTCCTGTCCTTTTCAGCTGTAACAAGAGTTTAAGCTGTATGGGGCAGAGACCACCTTTTGGGACATTTCTGCAGAACCTAGCACAACAAGGGCCAGGAGAAGTAATATTTCCTGCCCCAGAAAAGTGGAGTATAAGAAAATAAGGCACTGCATCCGCATGTGAAGGCTGCCCTGATCTGAGCTGTGTGTGGATGTGTAAATTACAACAGATGATGCACTTAGCAATTATGTTCTTTGCATACATAAGCAGGAACAACAGCTCCCAAACTGCCAATATCTCTCTCGATTCTCAGAGAATGGCTGCGTGTCACACGGTCACACAGCAAGGGGGCTTGAGGAAATGAGAGGAAGGAATGACAGAGGAGGAAGCTTCGAATAGGGAGATGTGTCCCTCTCCAACAGGGAAATGAACAACAGCATCTTTTTTTTAAAGAGACTGAAGTTCACCTGCATTTCACACCCTCTTTTGTTTCAGGGAGTGTGGTATGAGCAAGAGACATTTTAAACTACCTTTGAAAGCAGAAAAGTATTTCAGCTAACAGTGGTTCAGTGTGCACAGCCTGAGGTTCTCTGTGTTGTGGGCCGCCTTTTCAATAAACTCTGTTTTCTGTCCTTCTCTGTACATCTCCTGGAATCTTCACCTAAAAGAAAAGAAGAATTAAAAAACACACAAACAACAACAAAAAAACCAGCCCAAATAAAAGGGAACGACTTTGCATTTTCTTTTCTTCTGGTGGACCACTCCCCTCCTGAGAATTTCTGCTCTTCCTCCTCTGCCCTCAATTGCACCTCTCTGCTTACACAAGGACCATGCAAGACAGCGCTAGTGCAGAAGACATTACCCTTCCCCTCCATGTTGGCTGTGCATCGAGCTCCTCCTGCAAGCTTCTGCAAAGTTGGGGAGACACTGCGAGAGCTGTGTGTGGCTTAGGACTCCCAGACTGGCTTCTAGCAATGGGTTACTCCAGCCCTTGGAAAGCTCCACACTGACATGCTGATAAAGGAAGACTGCAGTTTTTACAAATGTGGTGGTTTACAGACAAACTTCTACATTACCTGACGCATATCCTTCCCTGAATCAGGGCATCTGCTGTCTTTTCAGCTTCCCTGCATGCTTCAGGAAAAAGAAACTCTTGGCTTTGTCTGCATGTGAAAATAGGTAGAGACTTACAAATTCAATCTTCCCAGACATTTGGAAGATGACATAATTTGACGTGAGTCAGCATGATTGGCAGGTCAAAGCATACAGCTGGCTCTCACAGCTCAGGAGAGCCTGGTAAATTGTCAGAGCTGTGAATCTCATTGTGCCACAGCTTATGTGGTGAATCTCTTGATATTCGCTCTCCTACACCCAGAAAAATTATTTCATAGTTCACATTATCTGGACCACATCAGAGCTTAGAAAGGGAGCAAGAAGACAGGAATGGAGGTGACCAGAGCCTCCAACAGGTAGTCACTGAAGCAATGACCCCATGTGCGGAGTCACTTAGGGCAAGCCATTGAAATGGCACAGGCTGTTGGGTGGTGCTGAGCTCTATTTGAAAACTGGGCCAGAAGTATTGCAGTGGAAACAGCTGGATAATGAACGATTTTAAAAATCTGACTCTTGTTTAGCTGCCTCCGTGGGAACTGAGCTAAATTGAAAACCTGGCCCTGACCGGGTATGCTGAGCACTTTAAAACTGGTCCTTCTGCTCTTTGGAAATTTCAACCGATGTTGCATTCTGCCGGTACTTGAGGTTTCCTTGTTTTCAACAGGAAGCTTTCTGAAGTATTATTGTTTTTTGTTCTACATTGTCTGCTGCTGCTTTCTTTTTCAGCTAACACAAACATCAGTGACTGTCAATTTCAGAGTCTGTTCCAGGCTCTGTATGCCGGTGTGGTTACAGCCTGCTAATTTGTTTGCTTACATAACAAAGGTAGAAGTGGCTGTCATTTGTTGCCTTTGAATCCTAGCCTGAATGAGTGTGGGCATCTTTCAGCCTACATCCAGAATAACGCTAAAATTCAAGTCTTATCTGCAGTGGGAACTCTCTCCACCAAAAACCCTAGCCAAGTTTGGGTCCTATTGTACTCGTTGTTGTGCAAATAAAGCCTGTCCCTTCTCTGCAGCGTACACAGACAGTATTGACATGGAGTAGCAGGAGAAACAGGAGGTATGAATTGTTGAAGCAACTTAGCTAAGGGTGCACAAAGCATGGATAGCTAAGATGAGAACAATACTTAGATCAGATTGATATCCTTGTTCTTCATGAACACAGCTGGACAAGTGTGTTCTCTGCGTACCATCAGCTCTCAGCAACCATTGAAGGGTTACTAGCAAATAATGATAAAAACAAGAAGGGGGATTTCAAACACAGGCAGAGGTGCATATGATTTAAGTCTTTTCTAAGGCTGCACCTTGTTACTTAGCTCTGATGCCTGCCAGTTGACAAGCAAGCTCTCTTGACAGTATGCTGTGATGCTCTCGTGGGGATGGGAGCGACGTCAGGACAGAATATTTCCATGACCTGTGTCAGCTGCATACTGCTGGGAAATGGTGATCAGTGCTGTGTAGTGCATTAGTGCATTTGGATGCACTTGCCTCCAGCACAAGGATATGAAAGTACCAGCAGTGCTGGCTAGATGATGATGTGACTTTGGGCATAGTACAAAATCCGTGAGAAGAAACTGTTGAGTATTTTCTGCAGCCTGAGTCCAAAGGGCCAAGTTAATGCAGCAGGCAGCAGGCTGAATCTTTCTGTGAAGCCCTGTTTTTTGTATGGGCAAGGACTAATTTACTGCTTCTCTGCAGCTGAAAAGAGATGGTAAACAGAGACTCAATACCAGGTAGAAATTATGCAGCTGTTTCTGCTTCAATGTAAAAGGTATCAGGCCAGTCTGAATGTCTCGAGTCTGAGTAGAAGACAAACTTCCCTGTTGCTAACTCCCTGATGGCTTCCCGAATTTGAAAATATCTCCTACTGGGCAGTAAAGTCAAAGCAAAGAGTCTGGCAAAAGCAGGAGTGATACTACTCCTGTTCTCCCTGAATTGGTGAACCTCATGCTGAGCCACTTGAGCTGTTCTGAAGAAAGCATCCAGTTTTTCCTCACCCCAAATCTCAACAGACTTCATTCCTGTGGTAACGCTATCTTCATATTTGCATGCAAAGTATGGTTTGCACCACACTGAACACTATTTAGATTGGCTATTGTGTGATAAAATCATCTCAGTGTGTGGGTAGGGGAGGGAAATCCCATTTTGTTTTCCTTCAGCTGTATGAATCTTGAATGGGTTTCTGAAAAGCAAAATCGTGACAGAAAGAAGAAAAGGAGGACTAGCATTGCTTACTGCTAGGGAAAAGAGCCTTTTGTTGGATAAAGTTCATCATGAATTAAACACTCCTCTTTCCAGGTTAAAGACCACATTGCCTTGTGATCTTGTGCCTATGACTGCAAACTTGAGTGCAGGAGAGGCTGTCTCTCTTTCCTTTGCAAGAGCTACCTCTGCTTGCACAGGGTCTGTTCTCTCTCCTCCCTCTGGGTGGTAGCAAGGACAGGCTGCACCCTCCATAGGGCAGATGATGGCTGTGCATCTTTTGGGGATCTGTGCTGTGCCTGCTGACAGGAGTCAAGCCCAATACTTCAGAAATGGAACACTTCCTGCATGAGACACTAAATTCACTGTCTCCCTGATACAGTTTTGCCATGTTTCTTCTTTGAGTGAGTGAATCCTGATAAAAGCCTGGTGTGGATTAGAAGCTGGGCTCCAATACCAGGCTTTGCTAAATAACCTCCTGGTTGAAGTTTTGCTATGGGCGGCTTAGTTCCACTTTGAAGATTTTCTGTTCTGTTTCTTTGGTATCTTCAGGGTAGGAGGAGGAATGTGCTCTCCGACATGCATTCTCTGCCATTGCTATTTCTGGCTGTGAATAGTCTGCTGCTTTACAGCGACTGGGACAGTGCATTTAGTTAATGAATAGTCTGTTATGGAAGAAAAAGCAGATTTCCCTACAGTGAGAGAACAATAATCTTGTGATCATTCAGTTTGTTTTTGCCTTGAGCAGTTGCAATTTACTAGAGCTACATGTAACTTAAGCAAACACAGATCCATAAAGTTCAAACCATGCTTCTGTTTTTGTGCAACTTTCTGCTTCACTTGTGAGGATGAAAATACAGAGATTTGCTGCATATACTGTGGTAAAACATGGCAGTGTGACATGAAGCCCAGCATCCAAGCTAAGGGAGGAAATATTCTTCCTTCAGGCACAAACATCAGCCTTGTGCTTCATCTTCATGCCTTCCTGTATTTAGGTGTTAGCAATTAGATATTTACACATGAGACCTGAGAGAGCATGCTATAGATTTTATTAGCAGTAATGAGCCTTGGGGGACTAACAGGTAGCAAACCTCTCCCAGAAATGACAGGAAGCCATCAAACAAGGGATGAAGGGATGGAAAGATGAAATACTTCATCTTGAGAAGATTTACCACTGCCACCCCTGTTGTGGCTGACAATGAGATTTTGTTTGATCCCCTCATTTTGCTTTACCACCTACTGTTTAAAGTTTTGTGCAAGTGAAAAAAGTGACCATTTGAAAACCCTCAGAGGCACAATTATTTCCACTGATCCACATTCAGCGCTGCCTCTGCAGCACGCCCTCACACCAGTGCACAGCGTCAGGCCCCATCCGCTCTTAAAGGACCTCTTTTGGGATGAGGAAGGTGGCAGAGCCTGCATGCCTTTCAGAGCACGAGCTGCTAATGGAGCGTGCTGTTGAACACTGCACGAGGAGTAATTGTGAGGGGTAAAGGCCTGTCCTGCAGAAGCCCAGAAGCTCCTTTCGCGCCCCCACAGAACGCTCCTTTTGCACAAACACGCTGCTGCTGCTTCATCCAAGGTAATCCAGCACCAGTGCTACAATGCCAGGCTCAAACCAGATCCAGCAGGGTAGCTCACGAATGATGCAAGTTAGGAGTGTCATTTAGAAAACAGTTATCAAGAGACTTCCTAATCAGCTGCAAAAGCATCCTCATGAGGATTGTGGCAATTAGGAATTAATCTGTGGTTGAAACAGGAAAATGTTTTCCACCAATGCTTCAAAACCTGAATGTAAACTAGGCAGCAGGTGGAGAGATTTATTTTTATGACCTCTCTGCTCATGTTTGCTCTTCTCAGGAAATAGCTAGCACCAAAGAAAATTGTGAATCCATGAATCGGCCAAGTTACTGCTATTACAGAAATTAAAATCCCCCTTCACTATGGCACAAACAAATTAGGAAGTGAAGTACATAATCCAAGCTCTTCTCCCCAAATTGTATGAGGGTATTAGAAACAATACTGCCAAATCATCGGGATCTGGAGGCACACAAAAGCAGTCACCACAGTAGATCTCACAGATTAACAATCTTTCTGTAACTAACTGAGATGCAATATAACAGCAAGAACATAGCTTCCTTCATAAATGAGATGGTAACAAATATGTCCCGGTGAAGAATTAACAGGTAAAATTAGGCTTTCACATATACAGTACAATAAGCATACATTGCACATTTCTCTTTCTACACTCTGCTGCTGCCTAGAGAAATGTACTTATATATAATCCAGCTCTGGCGCATGTGACAGGAATTCTGCAGCTGTCAGTGATGTTATGTACTGCAAAGTCCACACATCCATTGTAAAACTGTGCTCATTACAAGAAGTAAAACAGAGTACCTGAATCTTAACTGAAGTATTAATAATGAAAATGGATTATATGCATCCTGTTTGCTGAGCAATTATTTCAGGGGTGGGATTGATTTTGGCTTTCGACTCACTGACTGAATGGCAGAACAGGTATTTGCATGCAGTGTCTCTGACCCGGAGAAGGAGTCAGAAGCTTTGCAAGCTTTAAGTAGAAACACAAGTATTTTCGTTTGTTCGTTTTAACTATATGCAAGTAAAATTTTATTATCTATGTTACTTTTTAGAAAAAAAGAAGTTCAGGAAATTTCAGAATAATATAACTTATTTAGTTAGTAGTCTGTATAACCATAAAATTCTCTACACTGGAATGTAGAGGTGTGTAGCATTTCAGGTGTGTAGCACCGTAAAGGCTCTGTTGACCGGGCTGTTAATGACAACCCTGATTCTATGTAATGGGTACGCATTTAGGTGATGCGGTAGTGTTTAATTTTACTCAGCCCCTGCAAGCTTCAATTGTAGGCTGCTTGAACCTCTTACAAGCTTTCAGTCCCTGCTTAGGCATTTTATTTGCAGAAAATGCACAAAACACTTCTCTCTTATCTGTGTCTGATTCTAGGTCTTTATCTACTGTCCCAGCCATTGACACTGTGCACGTGACAAGCTCTGTGCACATCCCAGTGCAAGCAGCCTGATTTCTTCAGCCTCTCCTTTGAGGAGTCCTGCTCTCTAGACAGGAGTATTTAGATACTGTGTTCTCCTAACTGGGAATTGGGCTAAACCAGGACAAATGATGAGAACATCTTAACTAAGCAGGCTTTATACCATGAAGCCTTGAAAGTTATCCCTTTCAAAGAAACCAGCCTGCTTTACAGAGCAGGAAATTATAAATGACAAAAACTGTTATGACAATAGCTGATGCAGGGATCCCCTGTTGCTCCACAAGATAGACAGCATTTTCCCAAATTTGTTGGTCACTTTTCTCGTGGTGGGAGGTATTTTGGATTTTTTCTAACCTTAACCCCAAACATGGTGTGGATCAGAGTCCTTTGATCCTTGATGCCATCAGACTGAGTGGTGCAGTCGACACGCTGGAGGGAAGGGATGCCATCCAGAGGGACTTTGACAGGCTAGGTGGTCCTGTGTGAAAAACGTGCGAGTGAACAAGGCAGAATGCAAGGTCGTGCACCTGGGTCAGGGCAATCCCAAGCATGAATACAGGCTGGGCGATGAGTGGATAGAGAGCAGCCCTGCAGAGAAGGACTTGGGGGTACTGGTGGATGAAAAGCTCAACATAAGCTGGCAATGTGCGCTTGCAGCCCAGAAAGCCAACAGTATCCTGGGCTGCATGAAAAGAAGTGTGGCCAGCAGGTCGAGTGAGGTGATTCTCCCTCTCTACTCCACTCCTGTGAGGCCTCACCTGGAGGACTGCATTCAGCTCTGGGGCCCCCAACACAAGAAAGACGTGGATCTGTTGGAGCGCATCCAGAGGAGGGCTACAAGGATGATCAGAGGGCTGGAGCACCTCTCCTGTGAAGACAGGCTGAGAGAGTTCGGGTTATTTAGCCTAGAGGAAAGAAGGCTCCAGGGAGACCTTACAGTGGCCTTCCACTACAGGAAAGTTTGGGAGGGACTGTTTATTACAGAGTGTGGTGAGAGGACAACGGGTAACGGATTTAAACTAAAAGAGGGGAGGGTTAGATTAGATATGAGGAACAAATTCTTTACTTTGAGGGTGGTGAGGCACTGGAACAGGTTGCCCAGAGAAGCTGTGGATGCCCCATACCTGGCAATGTTCAAGGCCAGGTTGAATGGGGCTTTGAGCAACCTGGTCTGGTGGGAGGTGGCCCTGCCCATGGTGATCTTTAAGGTACCTTCCAATGCAAACCATTCTGTGATTCTATGATTCTATGCTTCTATGATCCAGGGTCAGGAATAGCATGTGAACTTTCCTTCTGCTTTCGCTTTTATGGTCTGAAGACGCAACTGCAAAGTAGCGGCACGCTCCTCAGAAAGGTCCATCCACATGTGAAGGAATGAAACTGCTGGAAGCAGGAGGGAGCAGAGCCCATCCAGTGCTCACCACTGCCAGAGACCTGCTCTCCTGCAGGGCAGTCTGCTGTACCTACAGCAGCAGGATGTTCAGCTCCTAGCTTTCCAGCACATAAAAGAGGGGAATTGTGCTAATTCACGCTTTATATAATGGCTGTCTGGTTGGACAGTTACCACCAATAAATAAGATGCCCTGGGTCAGGTATTTCTTGGCAGCTAATGACCACCTGAGCTAAAAGCTGTCAGCTCCTGCAGTAATTCATTAAGTGATGGGAAATGGCCTTTATGTCAGTCATTATGGCACCAGTAGAAAAGTTTCGTTTCAGATGTCATCAGCTTTACTACACTAACGCCATTTCTAAGTGAAAACAGGAATAGCCTAATATGTGGAGAAATGCTGCAGACACACAACCAAACTTGCATTCTTGCAAGGAGAAAAATAGTTTGCATGAAGGATATGCTAATGTGCTAGTGCCAAAAGCAGAAGTCTGAAAGGGAGAACTAGTATTATCTTTCTACTTGCTATCCTTTACAACTTACACTTTTTTTTCTGGGGAGCCAGGGGAGGAGGGAAGCACAGGACTCCACTTCAGTGCTTAGCACATTAATTCCACTTTTATAAAACTGTAGGTAAAGTGTATCTCCTATGGGGGTGCAAGAAGCTCTAAAAAACCAGAAGTCTTTCTTCCCCTCAGCCAGTGCACAATGCTGACAAGAACACCTGCATGAAGTTCTAATCAAAAAACTTCAAAATGACAAAAGTAATGTCCGTGCATGGGCGACGTTTCTCTGGGTGCACCATTTGTAGCAGTAATGTCCCCCAAGAGTCCCAAACTTGGTGCACATCAGGAGGAATCTGTTTCCAAATTTTGGTAGGTGCCTACGGTTTGCTCTCAGATGCTAGCTATAAACAGCAATTGATTTGTATGCAAACAATGATTTGTAATAAAGCAAGGAATGAAGACAGGTCATCCTCTGTCCTCTTTCTTCCCCAAAGCCCTTTCTTTGGCCTTGGTGAGGAAAACACTTAAATGGAGCTGTAGACTAGAGGTAGGCACCACATTGTACAAAGCTTAGGGCCAGGCTAGACAGAAGGTCAGAGAAGAGGATTGTAGCATCCTCTCCAGCAGCTTTAAAATCTATGTGTTGACTCTTGGTGTTAAATTCAGAAACTACCCATCCCTCAAAATTGATGCAACTTGGATTGGATACCAGGGGGCAGTGCAATTCATGCTACCTCTTATAGACATTTGACAACTGCGCAGCTAACAAAAGTGAGTGGGAGCCATCAGGTCTGGCATGTCTGGATGCTGACTGAGCCGAGTGCTTGAGGAGTCCACCCTGACAAGGGCAGCCAGAGTTTCCTGACTGCAGCTTCCAAGGAGGCACGGCCTGTCAGAAAAGGCCAGGCTCCCACAGGTGTGAACGGACCTACATCCCCAGTGTGGCTAAGCAGCAACGTGGGGCACAACTGGGCAGATTTCCTGTACAAAGGAAAGATGATTTTTCTCATTTGTCCCTTTCTGTTCCCCACCTAAAAAAAAGCCCCCAGTGATAGTTTTCTGCAGGTAGAAATAGTGCTGCTTATTTATATCATCTAGTAACTAGTGTCCACAGGAAACAACTGAAGGGCATGGAAGGCAATGGGAATTTTATCCTCAGTACAAGCAGGGTGAAAGTCTAGGATGCTACCAGGGGGTTCCACCTGTGTAGCGTAATATTTATCATTGACGTGCACATATGAAAGAAAGAAGGAGAACAAGCAAGGACAAGAGTCATGAAGGACTGAGGATGAAAATCACATTTGCACTATTACTTAACGTCAGGCTTCTTTTTCTAGTTCCCTTACCTTTTCTTATCATTTGAATCAATGTAAAAGCTTTCACCCTTGTTGCCAGAGATGAAATTGCAGGCAAAACTCTCACTCCCTGTAAGTTTTGCAGCAGCAAAAGAGGGATTTTTACTTTCGCATAAAGAAGGGCAGGATGGAAGAAAGAGGGATGATCATGGGAGAAAGAAAAGAAGCCGAATAATGAATTAACCACACTAGCAAATGGAAACGAGCAGTAATTTGAAAAGAATTATATTACACAGGGCAAATAAAAAGGTTGAATTTGATAGTAGAAGCCAATAGAATGACAGCATAGACAGAATTAGGGAAATAAAGAAATATAGAGGTAGAAGGTGGTAAACTATGGCTTTCATCTCCTACTGCACAACATATATTAATGTTTCAATAAAGGGACAAAGGGTGGAAGCATTGTATTATACCGTAACTTTAAATGAATTAGGGAGCTCTCACAGCAAAGTGTTTTATTTTTCTGAAACAAGTATGTGTAAACTCACGTTCATTGCAGAAATTCCTGTCAGATTTCTCCATTTCTGCAGAACTGGTTCAAAGTCTGTCTTGTCTTTGCTAACAATGATGTCTCTCGTGCTCATGGTTTCTGAGATGAAAATGAAAAGGTGAACAGTATGTGAATCACAATGTCTTTCAAATTTTGCTGACAGCCTGAAGAAACTCTGAAAAGGTGTAAACTTCCTGAGTTCTGAAACCTAAAGCTAACAGTCTGCACATTATTGAAAATAAGGACAATAGAAAATTAAATATAATATCCAATGACTATGAGATTTACTGAATGCATAATTACTCTACTGAAGCACTTCCGTGTCTTCCACAGTGTTTTGCAAACTCCAGAAGACCTTCTGTGGAGACAGAACTGGTTGCAAGCGGAGACCAGGCTGATTTGCAGCCAAAGGCTGGTAAATTTTGTTGCTGTGCAATGTAGCAGTTTGCTGTAGTTAGACTCACTGAAATTTGAAAAAATATAGTCACATACATCTGCACACTCATGCTCCTTATCTCCTTCAAGATGATGCACCAGATAATTTTGCAAGGTGGTTTATAAATACAGAGAAAACGTACTCAGACTTCACATTGCTTTTGTTTCCATCACACACATAAAAAAAGAGAATTAAAAAGTCATCTAACGGAGGCACATGTTGTTGCACCAAGAAATAAAATGACTGAAGCAAATTATAATAGTTATCACAAAAATATGAGGTCAAGAAGAGCCAATGTGTGGAAATGATTTATATGTGAGTCATTCAAAGAGAAATTTTTTGACTGAAACTTTGGAAGGAGCATAGAATGTCTGGTTTTTGAAACTCTTTTCATAAGAGCTATTTATTTTTAAGCACAGACTAAGATTAATTTTTAAATGCAAGAAGGAACGCACAGCTTTCTTCTCCATTTTTTTTTCTTCAAGGTAAAACACTGGAAAGTAAGGTAGGCAATGATTTTAATGCAAAATGATGCTCCACACAAACTCTTCATACAGAATCATATCTTTTTCTAAGTCCTTAGCAGTAGTTGAGTTTTATCCACTTCTTGACAGACAAAGCTCAGACCATGCAAAAGTACACCATGTAAATGAACACATCCAAAGAGAAGAAAATGGGTGCATCTTTAAAAAAGTAATTATTGCAGATGAGGTATTTTGTTAATTCTATGTGAAGACAAGGGTAGTGGGGCCGTCTCTGCTGTACAAATAAAAATCAATCCTAAAGTTGATGAATCCTCAAGTACCTTTGAAAAGGGAAGATTTTTTTCATGTTTGGAGACCAAAAATGGGCTCGTGCTGTATTACCTAATGTGCATTATGTATTACCTAATGGGCAAAAATATGAAGAAGTTTGGAAACCCTCAGGTCACTGTTCATTGTTTTTTTTTTGTGGCAAGAGCATCCTTCCTCTCTCGTATTACTGATAGCACCAATTTCACAAAGAAAAGTAAGTAACAAGAGTCATTTTGAACAGCAGGTAATGACACTATTGGTCTTTATTCTCACTTGTGCCAAAACCCCTTTACACTGACTTGGGAGGCTAGAGAGTCCTAAAAGCAGCATTTACCAGGTGTTGAGCAACCTTAATGAACACGAAAATAAAATCCATTATATGAGAGAGTGTATGATAAAGTGCCTGGCTGCCAATAAAACCCACACAGGCACCTCACTCACTGGGAGATACAGAAAGAAACACATCAAAGTAAGCAGGAAAGGAAATTATTCCATTAGCTGCAGAAGTCAGAGAAAAACAGTCCAAGTACAGTGGCACTGTGTTCGAAAGACGGAGAGCCTCTTTCCCACTCCATAGTTAGTTTTGCAGGCAGTAAAAGTGGTGGGGACGAGGAGGAAGAAAAGAAGAAATTGTCTGAGGTGTTTCTAAAGCTTGGACACTGGTCATCTGAGGGATCTACTGACTCTGCAAGCTAGGGCACCTGGCAGACAGATGCAGCTAAAGTTGCCTGGAGAAACAGGAGAAGAAAAGAGAAGACAAAGTTGAGACAAGTTTACCAGAGGACACCTTAGAAAGGGAGAAGAATCAAAAGCAAAAGGGAGAAAAAAGAAAAAAAAAAAAAAAAGAAACCCAACCCAACTCCACCCAACAAACCAACCAACAAACCAACCAACGAATCAAAAAAAAAATCAATTATCTCTCAAAACTCAAAACAGATGTTTCTGATAGGAGTCTGGGCTGCTGGTGTAGGTCTGAGGCTAAGAGAAAACACAAAACAAGATGCAAGTGGATAATTTTTTCTTCCAGTTTGGCTCTGCTTGTTATGTGTACTGATTTTACTTCTAAAAGGGGAAACTCTCTGGCTGAAAAAAAGCCTCACCTTTCCTCTGCTGCTGCCACTTATTTTCTTATTTCCTACCCCCAGTATTAGATGTTTTTCACTTTGACTATTGATGTTTTGTCTGTGAGCATAGCGCCTATAGCAGCTGCATCTGGAGTGCATCATCTGGGTAAAGTGGGATTTGGGGAATGGAGTTGGGGAGAAAAGGGTGGAAATGACACTCAAAACCCATAGTGGAGTCAGATAGAAATTTCCCACAAGAAAGGCATGAGGCGTCGTGCACTCACACGAAGATTACCAAAGAACAAGGCTATAAGAGGTGTTGATTTCAGTGTCACTGACACGTCATGAATGTTCCTTACACCCAGTGCAGAGAGGCAGTAACCACATGTCAGTAACCCTGTTGTGGCACGGCACCCCTGAAGCTCTGCCGCTTCCCAAATACTGCCTAGCACCGAGCCTCGGAGTGGGCGGTGCATGCTTCAGCACCCTGGTGCACCAGGGCTCTGCACTACCTGCAACAGACAAGGGGATGCTGGCCCTGCAGGGTCCTCCAGGTTTCGTGTCCCCAGGTACTGGGTCCTCTCCAAGTCTGACCTTTGAAAAAGTCTGCAGAACTTTTCTCCTCTGCAGGTTTCCTGACTGTGGGGGAGGCCTGAGGCCATGGTTTTTACTGTGTGAGTGATATTCCCCACGTTTGTAAAGGACAAGCATTTAATTGACCATCTGTCTACAGTCTTATGATGGTCTACTGTGTTGCAGGCAAAACTGCAGCTCCCGTTATGTTTTTAGCTCCCTTTCCCTCTGATTCATTAAAGCACTACATGTGTGATGTCAAATTCTTGATGTAATAGGATGGGATATAAATGGCTGTGAACTGAGGGGGAATGATATATATTTCTGTAATGGCAGAAGCTATTGCTTTGCATAATGCCTACCCAACCCCAAACTGATGCGGCAGATGGAGGAAGGGAAAACAGGTTACATGCCTGCAGTGTAAGTGTACTGGCAGGCTTTGCCCTGCCAACTAGCTCAATGACTTGCCATGCCTCTGTTAGAGTAATTTCTAACGGGACATGAAATTGCAGTTCAGACTGTAGTTTAGGAGTGGTTTTCAAGTCAGAAGAGTCTGTTGAAGCACAAGTTTAGTGGCAGGTATCAGCCCCTGGATTGGAGAAGAATTATTTTGTAAAAGGCAAAATATTTATCAGTTGCATACAGAGAACAAACAGTAAGGCTCAATCTAAATCTCCTAATAAGAAGATCCTTGAAAAATCCTATTATTTGTAGTAATTTGTAGTAATAAGTTATTTGCCACTCTGTGACTTTGAAACAAAGAAATTTCAAATCAAAATTCTTCACTTTTGTCTCCAAATTAATGTTGTAATTTGCTATTTAATTATTTCATATGCTCTTCTGTTCTAAACTTTCACACCAGTGCACACAATCTTAATTTCACTAACTATATACTTGAAATCAGATGCAAGAACTCAGAAAGCTGGGTGTTGAGTTCCTCTAAATGCATGCCCCTTAAGGACTGTCCTGAGAGTACTGAATCATTTACTCTGAACAGTCAGCAGCCAATGCTGTTTTCAGTCCTACTATGAATATTGGGCTAGATTTGAAAAGGCATCATTTAAGTGAGGAGCTGCATATCTTACCACCAAGCTATATTGTTGTGTAATCTATGCATGACCCACAGATCTGTACCTATGTTTCACTGAAGGCTGTGCATAAAATTTTTTTCTATAGTATTTTAATAAAAAATTGTATTTCCCATTACACAGCAATAATTACTTCAGCAGACTTTTTCATTTCAAAAGTAGGTATGCGATTCAATAAGTGAGGGCTGCAGCTGTGTGAAAGAGGCTGAGGTTCAAACAGAGTTCACAGAATATTAGCCTAATTTATGTTGGTATATACCTGATGGAGTCTGTAGCTGAGCATGTACAACTAACATGTTTTAGAGGTGTGAAGCTCTGACTAGCCAGGAGCCAAGCTGTTTTAAAATTGTCTTGCTGGGTGCATTTTCTAAAACGAAAAATCAAAGCCTAGATAANATTGACTTTCTGCTTCCCAAGAATCAGTTTCTTTCCATTGTCCACCCCATCCCATGGCTGAAGTCTGTCCTCACAGAGAGCTGCAAGGCACTGTCAGGCAGGGGGTGCCGTGTCCCCAGTGAAGCAGGGGATGCAGCTGTGGGGCCTGGGAAAGCTTCTGAGTCCCTAGATGCCTGTCCTGGTGAGGTGTTGGTTTCTTGGAGAACAACATCATCCCACAACACTATTGTTTCCACAGAAAAGGAACTGAGATGAGAGGCCCAGAAAGGAAATTGTCTGTCCAGATCTGGACAGTGAAGGATCAGGCCTTCAGAGCTCTTGGAGGTGCATACCCAGTGTCTGCCATCCATTGTAGATGCGGTCAGACAGACCAAATGTGCTGACTCCAGCTCCATCCCCTTTAGTCACACCTGCCTGTTATGGCCCAGAAGAACAAGGACTTGCAAGCTCTGTGATGAACATCATGAGGCTCCTTGTCCGAGTCAGTAAGATTTTCCCTGCTTCTGATGGTGAAAGCAGCGTAATAGGTAAAGGGCCACTGTCCCTTGCTCCAAGACATGCACACCAATGTGTTCATCCAGAAGTTATGGGATGGAGCAAGGAACTGAAGCTTGGTGCAACGTCCTAAAAAGTTGCAGCTGCTATGGTGCATTTTAGATGTAGCAGAACTGCTCATACCCCTTTGACCTACACCTGAAGTAACCTGCTGTTCATTTAAATGACAGTCCTTTTGTGAGACGATTTAAACCAGCATTACAAAGAAGCCTGGGCTTGTCTGGGGTCTAAATCATTCCCTAATACTGAAATGGGGTTTTGCCCATTTTCGCTCATTACCACTGCCAGCTTCACTGCTATGCATTCATAACAGTCTCCCCACAGAAGCATGACCCAAGGGCTCAGTGCCACTGGCCCACAATTGCCATTTCCTTCTCCTCCAGCATATCTATGTCTCCGTTGCTATTCCACACAACAGGACAGCAAAGATGACAAACTGTCACTGTGGGACCAAGGTTCAGTCTTTTCATCCAGGGTAGCATTTCATTGAGGCCTCTCACAGTCTCTGGTATTTCCTACTCATTACTGCTGCCTTCACTGATCCTTTCCATGTCTGCCCTTTTATCGGTGTCACTGTCAGCCTCCAGTGACACGGCACCAGCTGCAGTCCCTCCCGAAGCCACTGCACCAGCTGACTCTAACCTTTCAGTTCCTGAGGTACTTTTTGTCCTTGTCAGGGATTTTAAATTGAAATTGTGTACTTTCATCAGCTTTCTCACATTTGAGGGGATACTAGCAAGTTCTGTGGCATCAGCTGTGAGGATAGGTGCACAAGTATGTGGCAGCAATTCAGCCCAACTACAATCCCTTGGAAACACTGCTTCTCTATGCACACTGCATCGCATTCGGCTCCTTTGTATGTTTTGAAGGTCTCCCCTAAATTAAAAAAATAAACCCTGTCAGATTAAACCGTTATACTTTTGCAGGCCTCAGGCTGCCACTACAAATCAGGAGGTTGTACTTTTTTATTTCCACACATCAACTCAGGAGCAAAAATGGAGCCAGATGAAGCTTTTCCACTCATCTGGTTTCTGTGGTCTAATATCTGCCAAGTGTCTGACCACAGCTCTTTGGCTTGTGTCTGCAGCATCCAGGATCCTGAGGCAGCTTGTATCCAACTACTAGTTGAGCATGTGACAGCTTGGCTGCCATGGGCAGCATACACAGTACGCATTTGGTTCACCAAGGCCAAGGACACATTGCCTTCAGGCTGGATCTCTAGCTCTCAACAAGTGCTGGGGGAAAAGGAATCCGTTTTGGGATCAGTTAGTTTCTGCAGAAATACGTAACGGCTCTTTTTTTATTTCTGTTGCCTTTCCCACACAGTGATGACTTCATGTAGGGACATTTATGAAAATATCGGCATACTCAAAGATGCTTTCAGAAAATGAGAGACCTAGCAGAGATGGTTTAAAAGGCAGAACAATGCACCAAATGTATTGGACTGTGAAAGAATAAGATTTTTTAAACTGATTTTTAATTACTTCCAAATCAGTAAAGTACATTGTGAACAGAGAAATGTGAAAGAACAAGAGAGGAACAACACTATCTCTGCTGTGGAGTCTAGTGGTTTTTGGCTGCATCCACATCAGCCTTTTAGTTTAGACCAGAAGTGTGGATTTGCAGCAAAGTTCTTTGTCATTCCTACTTTGGTTTGCATCACAGAGTGGTCTCAGACAGCATGGATCAGACTCCCCTTGGATGAAGCCACATAATTGGAAGATGCACCCCACGACTGCAGCTAGTGTAGTGCTGCCCCAAATGAATATTCAATCTGGGGGATCAGACTACCGCAAAATAAAATAAAAAAAAAACCACCAACACCACCAAACACCTGAAATGTTCATAGTGTGAATGCAGAAATCTCTCCTAGAGAAGTGGTCCACACCACTTAGTAATGCAAATATAGTTTATCATAATCTCTTCTGTTAAACTGGAAAGCTGAGAGTATAAGATGAGCAGTGCAGGAGTCACCTACAATATCTCCTATCAGTGTGGGAATACACAGCTAGCTCACAACTGACATTCCAGTATTACTACTACTTTGTATTACAGTAGCACCTAGAGGCCCTTGACAAGGGTCAGGACACTATTATAGGCACCGCTCAGATTTTATAAAGCAGTCCCTGTCCCAAACAATGCGAATGGAAAAAATAAGCTGAGCTACAGTCTATTCGTAAAGGGAGCAAGATGGTAGAGAGGTGACTGCAGTGGCTATATACTTCCCCAGACTAGGCATAAATTGGGTCACAAGTGAAAAACTGCTTCGGTCTCATCCTTGCCCAGATTCCAGCTCACCACTAAACTGCAAATAATCTGGCACAATTAGTCAGCTTGTCTCAACTGAGGCCATCCCTGCGAAAGCAGAAATGCTGCAGGTCAGGAGCGAGGTGGGATGGTTAAACTGGGCAGGGAGAGCTCCTGCAGCCTCTCTCTGCCAGATGCTGGTTCTGAAAGCTTCTGCTGGGGGATCTGCACTTTCCTAAACACTAAATCCACCCCTAACAGCAACTGAAAGTCTTTGATTTGTATGAATATATTTCGAAATGTCCTATGATTACAGCTTTGTAATATTCTGGAAGCAGATGGCAGGCACAGCTGACAGTGACAGTAGTTATAAGTGCAAATAGGAGGTGGTAGGGAGGAGGGGGAAGATACAGAGTTGGCTTATGAAAACAGTGTAAGAAAAGGAGCTCTTATTTTGAAGATGCAACCAAATGATGAAAGCAGGTAGGGAGGATTCAGTTGCCACTGGGAGAAAAACATCCAGCTCTCCTTCTTGAGCCTACTGCAACATGTGCTTAAATATCTTACTAAAGAGGGAAGAGAGGGATGAAGAGAGAGAGGGGGAAAAAAAAAAAAAAAGAAGAGAGATTAAAAGAGAGATTAAGACATTCAACTCCACTTGACCCTTAGGAGTGCCACTCTGCTCCTCTAGAAAATAAACAGCAGTAGGCATTCAGAAATGAACACTCAGCCACTGAATAAACACTTACAATAAATTCCAGCTCCCCAGGACACCTCTATATTTCTGGATTAAGTGATAAAAAGTTCACTAGTCTAAGATAAAGCTTGTATTTTTCCAAATCATGTCAGGAAAGAAAGTAGCTGGCATTTACTGGCTGATCCTAGCAATGCTCTTAGAGTCATTACATCTTCATTGCAATCCTTGAGGTGATGCTTACTTCATCAGGATGCAAGAGGGAATGTGAAACCATCCACAGCGCTAAACAAAGTTCTTACAGTGTCTCTTCAGCATATTCCATTCTCACTCCAGGCAGCATGGAATATTATTTTCTTCCATCTCTCAAATCCCGCTATCATCTAAAGAGTTAAGCAATAGAGAGGATATCTCAAGGAAGACATGAAGACACTCTTGTGCATCTTGTCCCCCCTTCCCCCCCTTTTTTTTTAAACATAGCATACTTCAAAGTAAAAACTGACATGCAGTGCCCTGAAGCTCTCTGCAGTATGCTTTTAGGTTTTGGAAATTTCATTTTCTACCTTATGATGATTACATGACAGAGGATGAAATGCTTGCTTTGAGGTTCATTTTAGATGGAGATGTAACAAATGTTGTGGCTTCCCACTGCAATGGAACAAATTCTTTTGTAGTTGTGCAGGGGGGGAGTATGTGGTTTAGTTTGTATTTGAGTACTTGGATCTGGGTGGAGATGCCATATGGGGAGTATTTGGAAGAGTGAGAAGGGGGAGAAAAGGAAGAAACAGGGATTGGTGGCTTAGCTAGTGAAGTACTTGGTTTTGTTCTAAATGCAGTCCACCCTGTGGCGGAAAACAAGTTTCTCAGTCTCAGTCCCCACTGAACTGCAGGTGTCCATACGCACACATGCACACACACATGATGTCCCAATCCTACAATAAATAATTCATCATAGTTTACGGCCTCTCCTCAGGTAATTCCCAAGAGTGAGACAGCATGAAGTCTGAATTACTTCTGCCCTGTAAAAAGGGCAGAAAACAAAAAAGTTGATTCTTCCAGGGGCACAAGACAAGATGGAGATCATTTTAATCACAGAATCACAGAATGGTTAAGGTTGGAAGGGACCTCTGGAGGTCATCTAGTCCAACCCCCCTGCCAACCAGGGTCACCTAGAGCATGCTGCACAGGATCACATCCAGGTGGGTTTTGGATATCTCCAGAGAAGGAGACTCCACAGTCTCTCTGGGCAACCTGTTCCAGTGCTCTGTCACCCTCACAGTAAAGCAGTTTTTCTTCATATTCAGATGGAAGTTCCCATGTTTCAGTTTGTGCCCATTGCTTCTCATCCTATCACTGGGCACCACCAAAAAGAGTCCAGCCCCTTTGTCCTGACATCCTCCCTTAAGATATCCATATATATTGATAAGATCCTCTCTCAGCCTCCTCTTCTCCAGGCTTAAGAGGCCCAGCTTTCCCAGCCTTTTCTCGTAAGTGAGATGCTCCACTCCCCTAATCATGTTCATAGCCTTCCACTGGACTCACTCCAGTAGCTCCATGTCTCTCTTGTACTGGGGAGCCCAGAGCTGGACACAGTACTCCAGATGTGGCTTCACCAGGGCTGAGCAGAGTGGGAGGATCACCTCTCTCGACCTGCTGGCAACACTCTTTCTAATGTACCCCAGGATCCCATTGGCTGTCTTGGCCACAAGGGCACATTGCTGGCTCATGGTTAACTTGTTGTCCACCAGGACTCCCAGGTCCTTCTCCATAGAGCTGCTTTCCAGCAGATTGCTCCCCAGCCTGTACTGGTGCTTGGGGTTATTCCTCCCTAGGTGCAGGACCCTGCACTTGCCTTTGTTGAACTTCATGAGGTTCCTCACCGCCCAACTCTCCAGCCTGTCCAAGTCCCTCTGAATGGCAGCACAGCCCTCTGGTGTATTCCTACTCCTCCCAGTTTTGTGTCATCAGCAGACTTGCTGAGGGTGCACTCTATTCCATCATCTAGGTCATTGAAGAGTAAGTTGAACAGGACTGGACCCAGTACTGACCCCTGGAGGACACCGCTAGCTACAGGCCTCCAACTACACTGTGCCGTTGATCACAGCCCTCCGAGCTCTTGCCATCCAGCCAATTCTCGATGCAACCCACTGTCCACTCATTTAACCTGCACTTTCGAAGCTTACCTATGAGGATGTCATGGGAGACAATGTCAAAAGCCTTGCTGAAGTAAAGGCAGACAACATTCACTGCTCTCCCCTCACCTATCCAGCCAGAAGTCTATTAGAATGCTATTAGATTATTTAAGCATGTCGTACTGTCCAGGATTACTTGTTTACTTTTTGTATTTGTGGGCCTCAGTTACTCAGAAGGGGCCACACTGAGGCTAATAAATTCACCGTACTTCCAGCTACTAAGCAGGAAAAAGCTTTGTGTTGCCCTGATGCTCCTTTCAGGAGGTTTATATAATGTTTTAAGTGCATCCATACCTAAAAAGGAGAAGGCCATTTGGGTAAAACATCAGACTTAGACATGTTTCCATGCTGATCCCTGAGCAAAAGATCCTGCTCAGGTTTACCTGGGATTTTACTGGTACTATCTGCGAACCTTTGGAGCAGGCAAGTGGCACTTGCATTGTGTGGGCTGGCTGGTCTGCAAGCCCAGAGCTCCTGAACATGCTGTATAGCTTGGCTCATGGCCACTGCAACCTGTGTTCTGATGCTGTGGGCATCCTGTCTTGGTGTTTTGCCTGTCTCTGTGCAGGATTTGAGTTCTGGTGGACTGATTTAATTTGGTGCAGTTTATACCCCAGCTTGGTCCTTTGACTGCCAGCAAATCAATTCCTTTCCAGCAGCTCTGTGCATCCAGCATTTAGACTTGCATCCTGGTAGTAAAGGCTGGGGCCCTTTCCTTTCAGCTGCTCCTACAAATAAAGGGTAGTATCATGGGGAAGCAAGAGCACATTGAAAAAAACTTGAATCGAACTCGAATGCAGTCAGGCCTTTCACACAGTGGGGTCTACTTCCACAGGAGCTGAAGACAGCTTTAGTCAGTGAAAAACCTCTTCATTTCACCCCTGTTTCTCCATCTTCTCTAGCATATTCAGTCATCTCACCTAGGCAGTGGAGGGAGGAAAGAGATAAAGCCCACTTCAGAACAGATCTATTTTTATGACTTTAGCAGTTATAGAGCTTGGCAAATTTTAGGAAGATTTACATGTGCACCTTCTACGACACTGGAAAAATCTTGTCAAGCTCCAGACTGTCAGAGCCACAGTGGTATCTGAATGTGAATTGTCCCCTTTATCAGTCATCCTGGAGACTGCAACATTACCTTTTGAAGAATCAGCAATCTCACGCCAATTATGCCAGGGGGTTGAACCTGGTTTCTGCTCAAACAGTTGTACTGAAACGCAGACAAAAAGAGAACACCTCTGGATATCAGGACATCACCAGGCTTTAACCTGTGACCCAAGAGTTGTTTGATGCATATTAGGAAAAGTAATGAGCTTGTTGTATCTTTGCCACACAGAGGCCTAGTCTGCTTCTGAAACAGGCCCCCTAAACACCATAGTTCGGTTCAATTTGTCTTGGATATAAAAGGTTGTGCAGCAGTCAGCAGTTACCTGGAAGTACTGGACTGTAAATGCTTGTGATCTGGGAGCTGTTTTACACACAGCTCAGCTGTCCATGGAAAAGATATGGGATGTTTAGCTGAAGAATGTCGTCTTATAAGCCCTCCCATCAGCAAATTGTCCTTATACAAGTCATCTTAAGCCTATACACATTTTGTTTTTCAATTTCCTCGTTTCAGTCAGGACTGTGATTTTTTGCAAAAACAATATGGTCAGTAAACCTGCTATGTGAATATCTTTTCCTTAGGTCTGATAACCACTGGGCTGAATCAGCTTAATAGATACATTTCCAGCAGAAGTACTGAGATGATAGTGGAGTGCTCTCTGCTCCACTAGGCTGACACGACTCCATGGTGTTTCTCTGAATCAAAACGTGTTTGAAAATAGGTAACTGGTTGCTCAGCAGAATGTAGCCTAGAAGGACGTTTTGCGTATAAGTACAGGCTTTCTGAGGCCTAACAAACCATTATGAGTAGAACAGAAAGATTCTTCAAGTGGCCATGACCCAGGCAGTCATGAGGAGGGATGCCCCCTAACACTTTAGGGAATGACGATCTCAGACTAGTTATCATCTAAAAAATGTGTATCTCCATTCCATGCTATACTGACTTTGCATTTTTTTACAGGGCAGAAAGGCTGTAAAGAATTTATAATTCAGCCGACATGAATGTTGTAATGTCCTCATCTGCCTACTTCTTTGCTTTCAACAACAACTTTGTCTGTGAACTCTAAAGCTCTTTCTTTGTTTTTCAGAATTGCACTTGTGCTCATTCCTTAAGATTTAATTTGGACCATATTATGAGTAATCGGGGGGAGAAGAGAAGTTAACCGTAGAAGTTAATCCTCTAACTTTTACACTCTTCCTCAATGTCTGTCTCCTTGACCTGTGTATAGCAACCTGGATCTCTCCTGGTTTATTCCAGGTATGTAGGCTGGTCTTCTGTTCATCCACAAATCAAATTCATTGATGTAGCGTTAATATATATGTGCCTGGTTTATCAGGAGAGTTTACTTCTAAAAACTTAAATGTTGCAAAACCAGTAAATCATCACTTTCAAATCCCACTGTACACCTCCAAGTTCAAAAGGTAAACACTTTGGCTGGTTAATGTGAGTGTCCACAAATTACAGTCATATCACCTGTACTCACCATGTTAGGATTATAAAGGGAACGGACAAAATAATCACCCTCTTTCTCTCCATTTTATCTGTTTGCGAGAGCAGAACAGCAGTATCACTAGCTTTTTTCATACACTCCCTATACATTGTGTAAGGCAATGGTGGAGTAACAGTAAGGGAATAATGACTAATAATTTCATGTATCATTACAGTAATCTGCCTTAAATGACTTGCCAGGAAAATAGAGTGGAAGCTCTAATCTGAAATTTTATCTCAGTCAGTAATAAATGAATAAACGAGACAACTTTTGCATGAGCAGAAGATGGGCACCTTGTACTGGGTTTACATGGTAAGCGTTTGGTAGCAGGGGTGCCACAGGGGTGGCCTCTGTGAGAAGATTCCAGAAGCTTCCCCATGTCAGATCAGAGCTAGCTCCCGCCAGCTCCAGAAGGGACCCACTGCTGGCCAGAGCTGAGCCAGTGAGCAGCGCTGGTTGTGCCTCTGGGAGAGCATATTTAAGAAAGGGGAAAAAAAACCTGCTGCATAACAGCAGCTGGGAGAGAGAGGAGT
>VXAL01007873.1:155903-172273 GCA_013399475.1 Chauna torquata
AGCTGCCACCCGTGGGGGACCCGTGCTGGAGCAGTTTGCTTCTGAAGGATGGACCCCATGGTACGGACCCATGTTGGAGCAGCTCCTGAAGAGCTGCAGCCGGTGGGAAGCCCACGCAGGACCCGTTCGGGAAGGACGGCATCCCGTGGGAGGGACCCCGTGTTGGAGCAGGGGCAGAGAGTGACCCCGAAGGAGCGGCAGAGACGAAGCGATATGGGCTGACCACAGCCCCCATTCCCTGTTTTCCTGTGCCGCTCAGGCAAGAGGTAGAAGACGTGGATGGGGGGAAGGTGTTTTTAGTTTGCTTTTAGTTTCTCACTGCTCTAGTCCGCTAGTTACAGTAATAAATTACATTAATCTCCCTACGTTGAGTCTGTTTTGCCCGTGACGGTAATTGGTGAGCAACCTTCTTGTCCTTATCTCAACACCTGAGCACTTTCCCATCGTATTTTCTCCCCCTCTTTCTTTGAGGAGGTGGAGTGAGGGAGCAGTTGTGGTTCTGCTGCTCAGCTGGATAAAACCACCACACCTTCAACACCAAGAGAATTGTCAGGTTGTTCACTATACAAATATTTTGCTGCCTATCAAAAATTAATCCAGAGTCTGTATTCAAAGTTATAAAGTATTAGGACTTTGTCTAAGATATCAGCTGATGTCTTTCCTTCTCATTAAAATGAATCTTCCAAGGTGTCCTTTCTACTTCTTAGACACATTTTATGCTCCCATATGTGTGAGCTCACGCATATGCGCACACGCCCGTGTGTGCTTTGGACTGCCTAATTTAGATGAATTTCTTAATGTCTTAGATGTTAAAAGAAGAGCCAGCTTATTCTAATTTTTCAGGTTTTCTGGTGTCTTCATGTGTTGTATAATATTCTTGTGCCAGTGTATGAGGAAAGTTAACCTGAAAGTAGTTCTTGTTCATAATAATGTGCATGTGACGTTTTTCTGGTGCCCTTCTTGTGTGATACTCCTGAGTCTAACAGCCAGAATTTAATCACAAGGTCTTCCATAAAGGCAGGAAAATTACAAAGATATTTGCCTAGTTGGATAGAGTCAAGCTCAATCATTTTAGCTGATTCCTGCTAGACACACCAGGTATTAGCCTTGAATTATATTATCTCAGTGGCATAAATGTAGTCTGAAAAAGAAATTATTAGAAGGAGTATATTAACATGCTACCCATGCAGATATGTGATTTTTGTATTCTGTTGTTTCTGAGCTTCACAAAGCCAAAATTACAGAAAAAACATGTTAGACTGAAATGATGTAAATACAGATCAATGCCAGAGATCTGATATATTTACACAGAAATCCAAGCTAATTTTAAAACAGGGGGAGAATCCATCATTTATGATGTTTTGCAGTGTCATTTCCTATTTTGCCACAAGCTCTTGCTGCTGTCCTTGCTAACAATGGTCTCTTAAAACACACCTTCTATAACTAAGAAGCCATGCCTCAAAGCATAGTCCTTTCAGGAACTCTCTTTGGACTGTGCAGCTGACCACAGTGAACAACATGGACCTTGTGAAAAAAGGGGATGCTCTCAGCTTCCTCATTGGAAAGTGAGCTTTAGCTCTGGAGAACCAAAGCAGGAGCAGTTCATTTCAGACGTCTGTCTATGAAGAGCAATACAGTGTCAGGGCCTTACAAACATTTGACTAAGGCCACGTATAAATCATTCCTGAAGTAAATGTGACAGTAATATTTAAAAAATTGTCAGGAATGTGATTTTCTTGTTCCTTTCATGGTAGGAACTTCCAAGCCTTTTCATTTCAAATTCGGAATTAAACACATCTTGAGCTGCAGGTTATTCCCTCTGCCACATTCCTTCCAAAACTGTGTGGGCTCTCAGTGACACTTCACACTACTTTGCACATTTTCAGAATTCTCATCTTTAACAGCCGGGCAAGGTGGCCTGAGTGACTTCATCCATACGTTGTTCCCACAACGAACAAATAATCACCAATGCTTTCGTTGCTAAAGTGCTGTTTATGAATTAAGTCTCACTTTGAGTATTGCTATTTCCAGTGATGAAAGGAATACAAGCCCTTATGTCAAACATTTTTGCCATCTGACTTCCATTTGCCTGCAATGTTATTCATTCTCGACAGCTTGCACAGGTAGCTGGGGTAGGTGAGGGCACTCAGAATACTCATTGCTATGCAAAGCTTACTGAACAGCAATGGTCATCACTAGTTTGGTAATTATTCCTCCATTTTGTCATTTCAATATGCCTCTGGTGTTGCACAGAAAGCTCTGCTTCTCAATGATATTTATGGGTATTCTCAGCTGTTTGCAGTTATTGTGTAGCTCTGATTAATACTTCCTTCTCTCTGACACAGAAGGAGCTGCATTCTAATAGTCTTTATTATTTTCCATCAGATTCCATACTTCTGCATAAAAAAAAAAAAAGTGTAAATCAAGTAAGCAGTGTTGGAGGTCCATAAAATGTGAGACCATGAATATGTCATCACTGTACATTTTATTTTGCTGTCTACTCTGAATCTCCCAAATGTTGTTAGTTTATTTATGGCCGTATTGTTCATATGGGATACCTTATTCTTAAGAGGTAGTCTGGCCCAGACCTCAAGGTTCATTTTCATGGTTTAGATTGTATTTGAAATGGTTATTTTAGCTTCCCTCTTCAAGTGCAAGCTCAGGTACCTCTGTCAGTCCCTGTGGTAAGCTTAGAGCATGCAGTGAGTATTGCTGATTGTGTTGATTCCCACATTTAGCAAAATCGTTGTACTTAGTCACACTCTTTCTATGTATTTAAATTTTAAGTCTTCATAGAAGACCTTGGCAATGAAAATCACATCATACAATTGATTTCAGTCCAATCATATATGAATGATTTGCATGAATCATCTTGCGTTGCAAAAAGATGCAACAGTTATCACCTCAGTCTTTATTTTCTTTTAAAATGAAATTTGGACCAACTAATGGCCAGAGATTCTTAGTCACCCTTTAATGGGAAGTTACAGCCAAATTCTAAGTTGGTCTTCTCCACCCGTACCACAGAGTTCAATCGATACAAGCACAACTCTTGGTTCAGCCTGCAAAAATAATGGCAATTGTATCTGTGCATTTTGGTAATGAAATAACATTAGTTTCCCTCTTATTCTGTGGTCCTTATCTTAGTGACAGCCTATGGTACTTGTAATTTCTGGCTGTGACTCCTTCTTCATAGACTGAAGGAAATAATCCAGATCAATTTCAACAGCTCTGTGATACCTCCAAGACTAAAATACTGCTTTCAAGACTATATTAAGACAAAATGTACTTAAAGGTAGTAACTCAGCTGCTTTAAAAGGGATTGCCATATATTTGTTATGATTTATCTGAGAGGGGGAAAGTGTTCTTTGTCCATTTCCAGCATAAGTGCATACTCTCAGAGAATGGTGTATGAGTACGTTTGTCCTGTGTGTTGATGCAGCATCAGTTTGGTGTTCTGTACACGGAAATCCTTACCCAGGTCCCTGCCTCCTGCACAGATTAAAAAAAAAAAAAAAAAAAAAAAAAAGAGTTTTTTTTATAGTTCTGTAGTGACTGTTGATGGAAGGGTGAATGATGGGGACAACGAAATCAGACAGAAGGTAGTTCTACCAGGTTGCTCTTCAAGAGGTGGACAGAGCCAATGGCAAAGCATTCTGAGTGATTCTGCAGAGCCTATTTATTGTGATAGCCAAGACAAATATCACAGTTCATATCTAACATTTGAAAAGTCAGGCCAGAAGTAATGATCAATTAATAAGGCCATGGACACAACAGGAGAGAAAAAATGTAAAAGAGCCAATCCACGCGGTAGAAAATGAAACTGGAATGGAAATAGAAAGAAAATGTATCATATCGTTTCCGCACGTGGGGAAAAAAGAATCATCCTGCTGTTTACCATAAATATTTGTGTTTCGTGAGTTCTTTGTTGATAATGGCAGTGCTACTTGGACTGTTATCTTCAGAAAATTTGAACTTTTATTTGTTATCTCTACTGTAACCTGTGTTTTGGGAATAACCAGCCAAAGAACAAACAATGTACTATGCACTGCTATAACTATTGGTAATAATATTCAGCACATTTATATTTTCCTTCCTCATTGTGGATATGATAAAGTTAATACAGTACCTTCTGTGTGAAGTGCTGTAATACTAAAAGCAACAGTACAATACATTCTCAAGCATGTGTGCTGATAGAAATTGCGTAGTTCATCTGTCAGAATGTCACCTTGTGGGTGGTGTAAATATAGAAGTAACTGTGACAAAGGCATTTGTCACACTGTCGTAGTCATGTCTGATCCAACACACTACATTTTGAAATGCAAGAGGTATAAGGTAATAACAAGTCACCCCCTGTAATGGGTAGTAATAGAAAGGAGATCATCAGAAAAGATTTATATTACTACCATAAAAAATAAAAAGTTTCTTGTTATTCATAGTGTGTCTTCAAATGCTGTCTTGACATTTTACACTGCATGATGCTATAATGACTAAGGAGGAAGAAGCAGTGATTAATTTAAAAACCACAAGGCAACAGCCAGGTAATGTCCAGATCCAGAGGATGGGAGGACATTGCACAGAAGGAACAGTGGGGAGGGCATGTCCATGAGGCAGCCCCCATGCTTGGCCCACCTTGGAAGAAGAAAAACAGACTGGACAGCAGAAATGGGCAGCTGGCTCCCAGTACCCATTCTCTTTCCAGGAACAATGCTGTTCATCAGCCTGGCAAAAACTCAGACTCGAAGATACCCGCACTGTTGTCTGAAAAATTAAAACTTTTTGCAGCCTTATGTGCACTGGTCTGCAGTATGAACATATTCTGTCCTTCCAGGTCATGTAAAGGAAACAGCTCACCCAGGCTAAAGCATGGTGCAAGCTCACACTTTTTTTGTTCAATAATTGTAGAGGTTAGTCTAAGCTGGCACCTTAGCACTAACCTGTAAACAAAACAGAGTTATTGGGCGTGTCTGGGCAAAAAGTACAATGAAATCTGTGCTTAATTCATAGCATGGATGTATCTTAACTCAAAGTGCATAATGTTACACCCTTTCCAGTGCCAGCTTCAGTGCCTGAAGCCAGTTATTCTTCAATTACACCTCAAGCAATGATGACAACAACTGTGTTTCATCTTGTTCTTCCAGTAATTCTAATCTTGCATGGAGGATGAAGCACCTTCTTATTTGTGGTGCAATGTTCACAAGTACATAACATTGCTTGGAAGCCCTGAAGAAGTCTGACAGAAATTGACTCCCCCTCCTGGTGACTCAAATTCCTCCAGTGGATTCCCTCATATCAATCAGGCCTGCCAACAGGCTAACCCTGCCTATCATTTACCAAAATATCCAAGAAACACAGGAAACATTTGTATTGTGATTCTCCACATATCTTTCATGTCCAATGCCTAACAAAAATCAATCAATCAGTCAATCAATCAGTCAGTCTCCTGGAAAGACAAGTCCTGTTCTGTCATGGCATTTATAGTCATAGCAAGGAGCAAAATACCATTTTTAAGATGACATCCTTAAAGCTATTGCCTTCTCAGTTTCTATTGCATCATCAGCTTTCTTTATAGCTCTTAGGAGATATTGACCTCAGCTCAAGCAAGCACATGCCTTAACTCTCACTGGATGCTGGGGGATTTAAGAACATACTTATAGTTAAACACATGCTTATGTCTTTTCCGAGTGGCAGATCCATCACTTCTGTAAGTATGTATGTCTTCATCAGGGAAAAACAAACAAACAAACAGATTTTCTTTCAACAGAGAGGATTTGAAGCTGTTCTTCTGAGTTTTAATACCAGCACTGATTTCTAGCTCAAGCTGTTTTATCAAGACTGGCTGGTAAAAGCATCATATGTCACATCTGAGGAGGGAAGGGGGCAGAAAGAGTAAGAAAGTAATCAGGAAGATGTGACTTTATAGACTTGCAGGACACAATGATAGGGAAATTTATTGAGAGTGTCATTGGTTGCTGGAACAGGCTTTCCAGGGAAGTGGTCACAGCACCAAGCCCACTGGAGTTCAAGAAGCATTTGAACAACACTCAGAAATATCATTTTATTTATGGGTGGTCCTGTGTGGAGCCAGGAGTCGATGATCCTTGTGGGTCCCTTCCAACTTGAGATATTCTGTGATTCCATGATTCTGTTATTCTATAATGAAATGAGACTGAAGTTGAAAACTCTGTTGGCATCTTCTTCTCTTATGAACTGGAGCAGACTGAACACAAGTTCCTCAGCCAAACTCAGCTGATGCAGGAAGGCACAGAAGGAGATGAATCTTTCAGGTAAGAGAGTGTGGTTTCTTGTGCACCACCAGGGGACGCAGAGTTGGAAAAAGAGAAAGCCTGACACTGTGTAAGCACTATTCAGCAACAGCCAGAACACTGCTGTGTTATCAGCACTGTTTAGGTTGCAAATCTAAAACACAGCACCATCTGGAAGAAAACATTAACTCCACCCCAGTCAGACACAGTACAATATGTTTTCCTCAGTAACTGTGCTTCCCATATTTAATCCTTAGCAAGTACGAGACTTCACCCTGCAGTCAGACTGTGCAGAGTGCAGCTGCACTGACTTCAAGGAAGGTGCACCAGAGCAGCTTCGTATTGCAGGATCAGATCCTTGGGATGTCAACATCACATAAAAAAAATTTCCTTAAACAGTTTTCTATGGGCGTGGCACTTCCCTCCAAAAATGATTTTTCCCCAGCTAAACAAAGCAAATATTTTGACTATTTGATGATCAAAGTTATAACTATTACAGTTTTTCCCACATTTCCAACTTTCTCTTACAAAGAAATGCAGCCCTTCCATGAGACATGAAAACTACACATGGGCAGTAAACTTTTTTCTTTCTTTTTTTTTTTTTTTTAAGGTGGGAAAGAACATGAGGGATTTGAAACAAGCAAGCAAAGTACTGTTAGCAGTCCTTATCCCTCTTAACAGATGCCCTGTCAAGGTGGATACAGTTTAAAGGCTGTCTCATCAGTCAACACCATGAACGACTGAAAGACAAGGAAGACAAGCCAAGGATTGGAGGGATTCAGTGGCGCTGCTTCCCTTCATGGCAATCTCCAGACGATGTGGGGAATCTCTGCACCTGTTCAATGCTCCCTGCTTGCATGGGCTTTATAGCACAGCACTCTGATCCACAAAAACCACACACTATACATTTCGATTCCATTATTTCATGGGTTTTATACACACACCTAAAGTGCTGCCCTGAAAATGGATACTTACATAAATTATGTTCATGTAATGCTGTAATGGTCCTATGGGTTAACCCTAGTAGGCAGCTAAGTACCACACAGCTGCTCACTCAGTCTTCCCCCCAACCCCCAGCAGGAAAGGGGAAAAGAAAAGGAAGAGTAAAAGTGAGAAAACTCATGAACTGAGATAAAAATAGTTCAATTGTTGAAGATGTAAAAGAAGAAAGAAATAAAACAAAAGAAGTCATGCAAACGCAATTGCTCACTGTCTCACATGGGTAGACTAGTGTCCCACCAGTTCCCCAACCAAAGATGGGAACTTACATAAACTCCCCTCCCTTCCGTTTTATTTCTGAGTATGGTGTTGTACAGCATGGAATATCTCTTTGGTTAGTTTGGGTCATCTGCCTGGTTATGTCCCCTCCCAAAGTCATGTGCACCCCCAGTCTATTCACTTGTGGAGCACAGTGAGAAACAGAGAAGGCTCTGACACTGTGTAAATACTGTTCAGCAGTAGCTAAAACATTTGTTATCACCATTGTTTTGGTCAGAAGTCTAAACCACAGCACTACACCATCTGCTATGCAGAAAATCAACTCCATTCCAGCCAGAACCAGTACAAACACTTTAAATCAGTAGCTGCCCACTAGCAGGTAATCCTAACTCTGGTTTATCTGGCAAATGCATTTGTCCTTTCAGTGTGCACTTTGACAGCCCCACGCTTTCCACTGTTATCATGTTACGTTTTCAAAACAAAGAGAAATGCCTCTTCATTCTCTATGTAGTGACTATAAGACAAATTGCTTTTGCAATAAACAGATGTAAACTGCTCAAAATTAATTTTTCTAGTATGTCCTGGTCTTGCTCTCCTGGACAGAATCTTCTGTTTCTAATGACAGCTTTTTTTTTTTTTTTTTTTAAAAGAAAAATAGGGTTCTACCTGTGTGGAGCCATTTCCAACTTTCACATCTTAATAAAACTGTAAAATTAGATAGATATCCTGTCTTCAGTTCCCTTATTGTAGATGTGACAAATAGGTTTAACTTGTCCAACTAAATTCTACTCAGTAGCTTCCCTCTAAGTAATTTGCACTTGATGGGAATTATTTCGCTGACACTGAAATAATAACTTCAGTGGAGGTGACAGTGGGACAAACCTCTTTGAAGTCACTGGAGTTGCAGTTGCCCACATCAGGCTTAGTGTAACCCCTAATGTTTATCCGAACTCGCAAAGCATCAGTGGCTCTGGGCAACTGGATGGTTCAGGGGCTTGGGTAGCTCTCTATTTATAAAAAGGATGTTACCTGGACCACCAGCTGTCCTTAAGAATGAAAATGATGACAGCCACTCTCCTTTGGGATGATTCAATAACAGTATTATGCACTCAGATGCATAAGCAGTGCCACAGCATTGTATCCCTCTGGAGCTGTAGGTATAGCATCACTTACCTCTGAACAGTCTCAGGTATGACCCGGGCAGCAGAGTGCTCAGAGGTGCCCGAGACATCTGCAGGCTGGGCATAGACAGTTACCGAGATATATGTCCTTATGGCAAAGTAGGCCAATGGTATCCTGGGTTGCATTAGGTAAAGCATTGCCAACATGACAAGGGATGCAATCCTTCCTCTCTGCTTAGCACTGCTGAGGCACATCTGAGTGCCAGGTCTGGGTCTAAGCCACCCAGAACACTGACGGTTTTACACCTGCTGGGAAGCACTATAGTTCTTTACGTTAAAGAGTTATTTCCAAGTCATTGTGGGAAAACAACAGCAGCCTTAGTTTATCAGAGACTTGGGCATCTTAGAGTAGTCCAGCAATGGGCCACCAAGCTGAGGAAGGGACTGGAGCATCTTGCAGACAAGGAGGGGCTGAGAGAGCTGGCCTGCTCAGCCTGGAAAAGAGAAGGCTTAGGGGGTTCTTAGAAGTGTGCGTAAATATTAGATGGTAGGGAATAAAGACAATGGAGTCAGACTCTTAGTATTACCCATTGAAGGCAGAAAAGGCAGTGGGCACAAACTGAAATAGACGACATTATTTTCTTCTCCTTTCCTTTCCTTTTTCCTTTCCTTTCCTTTCCTTTCCTTTCCTTTCCTTTCCTTTCCTTTCCTTTCCTTTCCTTTCCTTTCCTTTCCTTTCCCTTTTTACTGTGAGGCTGTTCAAACACTGAAACAGGTTGTCCAGAGATGATTTGTTGTCTCCATTCCTGGAGACATTCAAACCCAGCCAGACATGGCCCTGAACAACCTGCTGTAGCTGGCCCTGCAAGAAGTGCCCACTGATACCTGTGACTTGTTCTGTGATTCTCATAGACTGCATGCTTTCATTCAGATTCTAGGTGCCTGAATTCTTCCATATTAAGAGACTTAGCTATTCTGTCCTGACTACCAACTTGCAAAACAAAGGCAATACCTGCTTATTGTATAGAAACTAAAGGGAAAGAGAAAACAAAACAAAACAAAACAAAAACAAAACCAAAAAAAAAACAGAAAAACACTATTTAACATCACAGTTATCCCAATCTATGAGTGAAATTTCACTACTGAACAAAATTTATATCACGGCTGAACATTTGCAAAAATTAATGACATACTTGTTTAGCATGCAAAACAAGGCATAGCATACAGACTTATAATTGATCAAAATTAGAGAGACACCGTAAATTGGATGTACTTTTTAGAGGGAAAGTTCACAAAGGAAAAAAATTGAATGGTCCATGAAGTAAATCCTCACTTTTTAACACTACAAGAACAACAACCTCTTGTAAATCTGAGGGCTATGGAAAACTCATCCCAGGAGTGATGAAGAGCTTCTAGACAAGGAAAAATGGCTGGTTCTCAGCTAAATTTAGCTAACATGTTTTAATTAACCCAAAGCAAAGACCATATTTTCTCTATTGAAATCCAAGTTATCACATTTTCTTTCGTTTTCACTGGGTACAAGCTGATCTTTAGAGAAAGCATAACAAGTCCAGCACATGAATCACTTGTCCTTTCAAAACTCTTAGCCATTTTGTGTAACATCTCTGAGATCAGCATCTAAAAGGATTGTTTTTCTCTGCTGAGGAGGCGCTTCAGCATAATGCATGCCCAATTTATGGCTTGCAGACTTGCCAGTATTTTACCTTCCAGCTTGTTTATACATGCATCTTCCTCCAAGCACCACCCAGTCTGCCTTAAACAATGGAAATAAGAAGAAAGTCTGCTTGTTTTCATCTACAGTTTGCCAGCTCAATTTAAATCACTCTGCAGGAGAGAAACCTTAAACAATCACTGAGAATGGTAACATCTCAGCTGTGGTCAGCTTTGAATTTGCTCCCAGAGCTTCTCAAGAAATTGAGTTTCTAAGCCCACATATCTCTCCAGTGGCTGAAAAAGGTGAAATGAGCCATTTGAAAGATTTGTCACTATGTATGAACGGATCACTTGTGGAAATATTTTAAATAATGTAAGTGTAGCTATAAAAACCCTGGTTAGCCAAGCAGCTGCAAGTAGCTTAAGGGTTATTACCACTGGGAAGTGGTGGAAAAGGTACCCCATTTTTAAAAATAGTTTTTGCCTCATTAGGTTGCTTCTCTGGAAATGAGAACTTTGCTTTAACTACATTGTTTTGAATCGCTTAGGGAAGAATCCATCAACCACGAGGTGCCTTGTTGCTGAACTCGAACAAAACACTGTTAGTAACTCCAGCACGTCTCTGCTTTTTAGGCAGCTGGACTCCCTTTCTCCCACTGCTCCCTTTTTCAGAATCAGACATCAGTGTGGCTAAATTCCACAGCTCCGCCACAGCTACCACTAAAGCAAAATCCAATGTTAGCCAGTCAGTGGTGATATAACTTTTGTGCACAAAGTCTGTGTGAAAGCAAAGTTTGGTCTCGGTACATTCACTCTGTTGAGCACTGTTATTACAGCCAAGGAAACTTTCCTTTTAAGAAAGATTGTAAGATTAGGCTCTGTACTTCCTTGACTAATAGTCTGCACTTTTAAAAATGTTGACCTTGGTTATCAATATTAAGAACCTGGCTTTCCTTACTTATTTAGGTATTGTCTATTGTTGAGCACATGGTCATTCATTGAAAAACTTTCTCACAAAAGAGAATGGGCTCTGTTAGACCCTCAGCAAAATATAGCTGCCTTTCTTTTAGTTCCAGATCCTTTTCATGACTTGGCCTACACAGCTGTGCAATATTGAGAATGTATCTTATAAATACCACTATATCTCAGTTCAGTACTTAAGCAAGCATTGACACTGCAGCACTCACTCACTGTCAGCATCTTTGTGCTGTTGTGAACCTGAAATCTTAAACAAAATCTCTGTTCTAGGCTTTTTTCTAAGGAGAAAGAAAAAATATGACAGAAGGAGCTCTTTATTTCCTTCTTCTTGGAGTACAGAGCTTATTAGACATTCTTAAAGCAAGGTGTAGTGACCAAGGAAACACAGGTGTCAACGTATTTATGGAAAATATATGTTGCACACTTCATATCCATAAACAAGGAAACAGTGTCTGGATGTTTCAAGAAGAGCAAAATTAAAGACTGATTCCTGATTTGGTATGTATTCTGCTGTTATTTAATTAAAAATAACACTGGTCTGGGCTCAGTAGCACATCGTTCACCAGCTGTAGTACTTGGATGCAAAAGTGCTCATTTTATATTATATCCTGTCAAAGGTAAGAATTGTTAGGTTTTTTGGATTCTCTTTCATACTCATTTTCAAACTACGCTTGCCAGCTAATTCTTGCTTGCCAAACTAAGTAAGGCCCATGAATCTGTCAGAAAAGATGCTAACCCATAGAGGAGTACTTCTGGTGTTAGAAACTGTGGGAGTAGTAGTCTCAGTACCACAAAATGACTTTGTTTTTTCAAAGATTTCTGTTGAGCATTGTCAGATGTTGGTCAATGCTACTAATACATGAAGTCTCATGTGAATCAGCCTTTGCCGTAGTTATAGCAGATGATGTTTCCAATCATAAAGTTAAAAACAAACAAACGAACAAAAAAGTACACAGCTATAAAAACTTCCTTTTCTGTGCAATAGCAGGTATATCTGAGAGAGCCAAATGACAAAGAGGATCAGAAGCTACTGTTTTTGGCACATTCAGTTCTCTCCTTCATTTGCAGTGGTTAGGAAAATGTTTTGGGAAACATGCTAGGAATAATCACAGTTAGGGAAAAACAGCATAGATACATATCATATCTGTTATGCATGGTGTATTTCGAGATGTAGTTATATCTGAAAGTTGAAAAATCTTTTTTTCTAAAAACATCTCCAAGCTTTGAGAAACACACAGCACAACATCTTACAATTTCTTTTACAAGAGTACAAATCCAAATTTTGAAGGAAATGGAATCACAATTCCTGGACAAAATGTGAACCTCTTATGGTCAAGCCACTTACACCAGCTAGGAAGCATTATAGGAATTTAAATTAAAGAACTATTGCCAAGTTACTGTGAGTTTATGTGGTAAAGTTTTTGCAGCAGGGGGTCCACAGGGGTGGCTTCTGTGAGAAGATTCCAGAAGCTGCCCCATGTCAGATCAGAGCCAGCTCCAGCTGGCTCCAGAAGGGACGCACCGCTGGCCAGAGCTGAACCAGTGAGCGATGTTGTTTGCGCCTCTGTGAGAGCAGATTTAAGAAGGCGAAAAAACTGCTGCGCAACAGCAGCTGGGAGAGAGAGGAGTGAGNCCGGGCCGGAGCTGCAGCCCGTGGAGAGGAGCCCACGCAGGAGCAGGTGATCTGGTGGGAGCTGCCACCCAGGGGGGACCCATGCTGGAGCACTTTGCTCCGGAAGGATGGACCCCGTGGTACAGACCCATGTTGGAGCAGCTCTTGAAGAGCTGCAGCCTGTGGGAAGCCCACACAGGACCCGTTCGGGAAGGACGGCATCCCGTGGGAGGGACCCCACGCTGGGGCAGGGGCAGAGAGCGACCATGAAGGAGCGGCAGAGACGAAGCGATGTGGGCTGACCGCAGCCCCCATTCCCCGTTCCCCTGCGCCGCTCGGGGGGAGGAGGTAGAAGAGGGTGGATGGGGGGAAGGTGTTTTTAGTTTGCTTTTAGTTTCTCACTGCTCTACTCCGCTAGTGATAGTAATAAATTATACTAATCTCCCTACGTTGAGTCTGTTTTGCCGGTGACAGTAATTGGTGAGCAACCTTCTTGTCCTTATCTCAACCCCTCAGCCCTTTCCCATTGTATTTTCTCCCCCTGCTCCTCTGAGAAGGGGAATGAGGGAGCGGTTGTGGTGCAGTTCTGCTGCTCAGCTAGGTAAAACCACCACACCTTATTTTATCAGCATGCTGCTTTGCACCATTTCAATGACACAGAGTATGAAGGACCACCAAAACTTTAAAGAAGTCTGAAGGGATAACTTCTGCCTAGAACCAAACCTGTCCTAAGGTGAAGAACCCAGAAATACAAAAGGTCTCATAGCTCAGCTATGAATATTTCATACATAAATTCAGTCAATTTAATATATATATCCTAGAGGGTTCAAAAAGCTATATGAACACCCGCTATATATCAGAAGCATCTTCGACTTTTTGTGGTCGAAGATTCTTGCATTTAAAGCATGGCTAGCCTGTTTTCCTTGTTTCAAATCAGGGTGAAGATTAATACAGTTTTCAGCACTTCCTTTAAACTGCAACTATTTCCACTACTTGTAGGATATTACCGAGGAATGTTTGAATCACAGGAAGTTACAAGAATAGATGAGTGACTGGATTAAAGACTCCAGAACCAATGAATCAAAAAATTTTATCATGTCAGAAAGAAAAAATTGCATATAGAATTTATTATTTTATTCTAGTACCATTATGAACATCATGTCAAGGTTGGCATCAGTTCCTATATCATGTTACATAACAGCAGTTCCTAAGATTGTATAGTATTTGTGCATCCTAAAAGAATATTTTGCTTTGATTCAAACTGAATAGAAACTACTTTTTACACCAACCTGATTTTGAGAGAGAGAGAGAGAGGGAGAGAAACAACAAGCTCTGCCATAACTCTGCCAAGAAATCACGGGAATTTGCCAAGAAATCATGGGAATTTTCCAAGAAATCTTCCGTGCATTTTCTGACTGTGGTTTGTAAGCTAGTACAAAGACGTTGCTTAGAGAGATTATGTCTTTCTTGTCAGGACCTGTCACCATGTTCTGAGCTGTGGATACATCATAAGCACATCTGTGACCTAGATATATGGGTCTGAAGTATCAATTTCTTTATTCTTATTTTCAGAGAAATTGCACGAGAATATTGTACAAGCAGATGAATAAAAGGAGAATGTTATAAACACCCAAACCACTCTTTTGGAGGACTTTAGGCACTGCCTGCAGAAAACTATCTGTTTAGATGGCACTAAATTCCATTCTTTCTAACAGGTCAAATACAATTGTACAGAAAAATGCCTTTGATGAATTTCTGTTATATACTTTACATTCACTAGACTTCATTCATCACAGAATACAGAGAAGCATTTTTGTTAGGGATGTCCCTTGTCTTCATTGTGTGTGATGCAAGGGGCTTATCTGCATATATTCTGTAACATGCAATAAACCAGTCTGCCACAGATTAGAGCAACCCCGCCACTATGATGACAGTTGTACCATTACCCTTGCTCTCATTCATGACAAAGGCATCATCTCATTTCTTAAGAGCTTCTTATACATCTTTATCAATCCTGGCTGCAATCAGAATATCTAAGGAATCTTTCTAAAGAAGCAACATACTAGAGGGATGTTAATAAGAGGCTGAAGTGCATTTCTCTGAGGACTTGTCTGAACCATGGCTATTTGTGACTTACAGCCCTATGTCATAAATGCACATCTTTTTAAGCATTTCTTTGTATTAACAAGTGCTGTCATAGACTCATAGAATCATTTAGGTTGGAAAAGACCTCTAAGATCATCAAGTCCAACCGTCAACCTAGCAGTGCCAAGTCTACCACTAAACCATGTCCCTAAGCACCACATCTGAGCCAGCAGTGTGCTCAGGTGGCCAAGAAGGCCAACAGCATCCTGGCTTGTATCAGAGACAGTGTGGCCAGCAGGACTAGGAAAGTGATTGTCCCCCTGTACTTGGCTCTGGTGAGGCCACACCTCGAATACTCTGTTCAGTTTTGGGCCTTTCACTACAAGAAGGACATCAAGGTGCTGGAGCATGTCCAAAGAAGGGCAACGAAGCTGGTGAGGGGTCTGGAGAACAAGTCTTATGAGGAGCAGCTGAGCAAGCTGGGGTTGTTTAAGCCTGGAGAAAAGGAGGCTCAGGGGAGACCTTATCGCTCTCTACAACTACCTCAAAGGAGCTTGTAGCAAGGAGGGGTTTGGTCTCTTCTCCCAAGCAACAAACCATAAGACAAGAGGAAATGGCCTCAAATTTTGCCAGGGGAGGTTTAGGTTGGATATTAGGAAAAATTTCTTCACTGAAAGGGTTGTGAATGAAGCACTGGAACAGGCTGCCCGGGGAAGTGACTGAATCACCATCCCTGGCAGTATTTAAAAGAGGTGTAGATCATAGAATCATTGCCCTTCTTTGGACATGCTCCAGCACCTTGATGTCCTTCTTGTAGTGAGGGCCCCAAAACTGAATGCAGCATTCGAGGTGCAGCCTCATCAGTGCTGAGTACAGGGGGACAATCACTTCCCTAGTCCTGCTGGCCACACTGTCTCTGACACAAACCAGGATGCTGTTGGTCTTCTTGGCCACCTGAGCACCTGCTGGATCATATTCAGCCAGTTATCGACCGATACCCCCAGGTCCTTTTCCACAGGGCAGCTTTCCAGCCACTCTTCCCTGAGCGTTGCACAGGGTTGTTGTGCCCCAAGTGCAGGACCTGGCTTTAGCCTTGTTGAACCTCATACAGTTGGCCTCAGTCCATCGATCCAGTCTATCCAGATCCCTCTGCAGAGCCTTCCTACCTTCAAGCAGATCAACACTCCCACCCAGCTTGGTGTCATCTGCAAACTTACCGTGGGTGCACTCGATCCCCTCATCCAGATGATTAATAAAGACATTAAAGAGAACTGGCCCCAGTACTGAGCCCTGGGGGACACCACTAGTGACTGGCCTCCAACTGGATTTAACTCCATTCACCATGACACTTCAGGCCCAGCCACCCAGCTATTTCTTTACCAGTGAAGTGTACGCTCATCCAAGCCATGAGCAACCAGC
>VXAL01007874.1:7792-18794 GCA_013399475.1 Chauna torquata
TTTTTTTAAGCTAATGAGACAGTCCCTCAAGGTTAAAGAAACTGTGCTAAATCACAAAATGTTTAATAAACCTCTTTAAGCAGAAGATGGCTATGAAACCCCCCCAAAAAATACTACAAGACAGCTATTGGACATTTTTGCTTGCTTGTTTGTTTGCATGCTTTCATTTTTATTTTGATTTTGGTTGGAGGGATAGAAGTCGTCAGTAGGAATAGTAAGAGTATTTTCTTTTCCTAGTATCTTCAGAGCTGACACAAAGCACTTGCTCATAAAAACCCTCAGCAAATGGAGAAGCTCTGAAACCACTCAAAGAGGCAATGAATTCCTTGTTATAGAAATTTATTCAGAGAAAAAGAAATGTAAGTTATTCAGAAAGCTCCTAAGGTTTGGAACAAGTTGTTTATGAGCCATTCTTGACCATGAGATGACAAATGCAAATCTAACAGTTCCCAAACACTATTTATGCTACAGTAAGTTAAAGGTCTAACTTGAATGATGGTTGAATGAATAGACAAACTGTTAAGACCATTTGTCAAGGCAAAAAAATGGGGTAAGCCATGGGTTAGGGTCTTTTCTTTGCTAAGGAGAAATCATTTTATTTGAAAGAGGAAATATTGTGGGATACATTATTTTAAATAATACTATTTGCCATTGTAAAACTTTAATGTCATTTGCAACANTAATTAATTGAAAATTGTCTCTGAAAAAGTATAAAAAACAAAATCGAACATATTAATTTATGCTTATCAGTGTTAACCTTGTACTTAGCCAAGTAGTAAATATGACATTTTAATAAGCCCCCTGAATATCACACATTGCCAAAGACGCTAAATCTTTGACATAATTATTAATAGCTATTCTATTTTCCTTCACATTACATCCTAAATGCTTATTTGTTTTGTCACATTGTACATAGAGCTATTCTGGGTACAGATCCACAGAAGGAACAAGAAGAGCTCCTCTGTGCATGTAGACTGTCTCCATACTGTAAATTGTTTTACTTTTTTATAATTATTTTAAGCATTCTGTAGTTTTTATTCTTTTAATATGATACTTGAGGTCTTATTTGTCTAGGGAAGGAAAATGTGTAAGGAAGAATGAACTCCTTTGTATTTTCCTTGGATGGAGACTATGGGCTTCATCATTTCTATATACCAAGTATATTATTTCTATATACTAAAATAAAACAGAGGGGATACAACTATTTAGTGAAAAACTAGTGGCAGAGTTATGATAAATTTTGGTTGAAAAATAGCAATCAATAGTACAAAACAACTATTTATTAAAAAAAAGTTTATGTTTGCATTAACAGTATTAGGTTTAGAAAGCCAAAAACCAGTAAGTTGTCATTTCCACGGAGGGTTGTAATAAGATAAATTGTCAGGAAAATAGCACCTTGATCATCACCATTGTCTGCCAAGGACATAGTTTATCAATGCCACTACTATAATCACAGAATGACTAAAGAAAAGATAATCACACTTGTTCCTAGAAACCTAGGAACCTAGAAGGCAAATAACTGAGGGCACCTCCTGAGGATCTTCTAACAGGTTATCTAGAAAATATTATAAACGCTTTTAAATTAATGGTCTCATATTAGAATCACGCCTCCTATTTGTCCTTGTTTACTGTTCTGTCTTTGGTAGTATTCTTCTAAAAAACAGGTTGAAAGTCTAAGTACTTATATGTTCCACTCTTTTTCTCTTCCCCAGGGTCTCATCTGTTTTGTGATATGTGCCTCCAAGGAAAGCTTAGGTAACTAAGAAGAGATGACTATAGATAAAGTTGAATTTAAGGAAGTATCCAAAAATCCAGAAAGTCACTTTTTCTACTTGGACTACACATAAAATTAAAATTAAAATTATTTTCTGATTTATTCAGAAATAATTTTAAAGTTAGTTTGTTTTTAATTTTGATTTGTGTTCCATCCATATTAAGAATATAACATTTTCTCTTATGTAAAATATTATTATACAAATGAAACTTTAAAAGTATATATACACTCCAGGAAATAATATGCCCTGACAATGATCATTTGATCTATAAAACATTATACACATAACTCAAAGCTAAGAATCTATCACTTACAGTGGATTGAAAGTGTAGTTAAGAATGGATTAGTTTCAAGATACTGAGGGGGAAAAAAAAAAGGAAAAAAGAAAAGAAAAACGAAAACAACAATTTTATCCTGATAAAAAATTAAAATTTAGTATGGGTTATATCCAAAAGAAGTCACACTAGAACCATGTCAATTCAGTGGAATACATATCACAGCATTTTAAATGTCTGTCCTAAATCAAATGTTTAAAATAAGTCAGATGATGTTTATATTTCTCTTAAGTGACTATAAAGTGAAGTTAAAATGCTTGGCAATGTCTGCCCTGTAGAGCCTCTAAGTTACATGAAAAGAATTTAATCTTAAATGTGTAAAATATAAATTGTGATTACAAGAAAATGGAAGGAAGGAAGGAAGAAGGAAGGAAGGAAGGAGGAAGGAAGGAAGAAGAAAAAGAAAGAAAGAAAGAAAGAACGAAAGAAAGAAAGAAAGAAAGAAAGGAAAAAAGAAAAAAAGAAAAAGAAAGAAAGAAAGAAAGAACGAAAGAAAGAAAGAAAGAAAGAAAGGAAAAAAGAAAAAAAGAAAAAGAAAGAAAGAAAGAAAGAACGAAAGAAAGAAAGAAAGAAAGAAAGAAAGAAAGAAAAAGTGAAGGAGAGAAAGAAAGAAAAAGAGAAAGAGAGGGATGGAGAGAGGAAAACACTGGTTCTGCTCAGTGCTTGGAAAGAAAGGGTATGGATTTTTCATTTTAACAGATGTTTCATGGATATAGATCCTGAGTGGACGGTATTCTTTATAACTTTGAGTAAGAGTCGAGAAATGGAAAACAATACTTACTGTCCTTTGACTGAAATAATTTCAACATCTGCTTTCAGATATTGTTATGCAACTGCAGACTTAGTCACAAGCATGTTATACTTACTTCAACGTGTTCCAGTCCTATCCTTTAGGCTTTTAGGCAGTTAGTGCAATTTGATAAAACATTGAAGATATCTGCAAAGGGCTGGATGGTATGACGCAGGATGTAAGGGACGGTTGTGCTCTGTCAGAACGACAGTTGGAGACCAGGCAAAATACTTAGCAGTGCCTAAAATCATGTTGTACATCCAAGTTTAAGGAAAAATCCCTGAATTTTACCAAGAGGTTTAGGGTTTCAGCTTGTTTGCCCACGTATTGGTGCCTCATGGGTTCTGAGGTGACAAAAATACTACTCCTGACCTGCAATTGCCATCACAGAAAACACTGGGTGTCCAGCATGTCTTTTGTCATATCTACTATTTCATGGATATCTTTGCTATCCCATAGCATCTGGTGTGACGCTAGACATCTTGGTATTGATCTAAACACTCTCAGCATTAATATTCTGATATGCTGTGGCAAGTACTGCTCAAGTAGAATACACATTAATGATTTAAAAATCAGATCTGTGCTTCATTTTTTTGTAGGTTTTCTGTAGGAGAAATAATTTTCCAGTCATCAGTTCATATAGAAAAGATATCAGATATCAGATACAGGAAAAGAGATGAGAGAAATACTGCTTGCACAAATGATTTTTCACTATTTTTTTTTTTTCCTATCTCACGCAACACTAGACTTTTGTTATGTTTTTGGCTGGGATAGAGTTAATTTTCTTCATAGAGGCTCACACAATGTTGTGTTCTGGATTTTTGATTAAGATAATGGTGATGTTTTCAGTTGCTGCAGAGCGGTGTTTATACAGAGTCAAGGACTTTTCAGCTTCTCACGCTGCCCTGAGAGCGAGGAGGCTGGGGGTGCACAAGAAGCTGGGAGGAGACAGGACCAGGACAGCTGACCCAAACTGACCAGAGGGATACTCCATACCATGTGACTTCATGTTTACCAATAAAACTAGGGGGGCTGGCCGGGTCAAAGCAGGGGCTGCTGCTCGGGAACAGGCTGGGCATCGGTCAGTGCGTGGTGAGCAATTGCATTGTGCTTCACTTGCTTTGTATATTCTTTTATTATTATCATCATTATTTTCCCTTCCTTTTCTGTCCTATTAAACTGTTTTTATCTCAGCTCATGAGCTTTTACTTTTTTTTTTCCTTCCGATTCTCTCTCCCTATCCCACTGGACAGGATGGGGAGAGGGGTTGTGAACAAACAGCTATGTGGTGCTTAGCTGCCTCCCAGGTTAAACCACAACAACCTTCTAGCCCAATTGGACTATCAGTTGCACTTCTGTAAGTAATGCCACCATAAAATTTAAAATTCCACTGTAATTGTTTTGTACCAACAGTGATTCCGACAACATAGTTGTTTAAGTAAACTGTATTAAAATTATTTATTTGCAGATCAAGAATAAATATTAAGTTACCTAGAGAGCATGATACTGACAAAATTAACACCAAATGAATAATACCTTTATTTCATTTCTCTAGGTATTCCCCCTCTATTGATATTTCAATGTTTGGGTCAACATAACAGCAGTAAGTACCATAACACTTAGTTTAGAAGTATTACTACTGCAACAGCTATGGCTATTAAAAATAATGTCAATGGAAAATGGAAAATAAGATGTGGGGGATGTAATGTAGCTGTACATGTGTGGGCATCTACTGTTATCTAGTGTTCCTGGCTAAATGAATACTAGCATTCCTAGTGTTTATTGTTATCTAGTGTTCTAGTGTATCTAGTGCTCCTGTCCAAACTTAAACACAAAAAGGAAGCCTACAGTGGTTGGAAACAAGAACAGGTAACCTTGGAGGAATGCAGAAATATTGTCCAAGCAGCCATGGATCAAGTTAGGGAAGCTAAAGCCCAGATAGATTTGAATCTGGCTAAGGACATCAAGGGCAAGAAGAAAAGCTTCTATAAGTACCTCAATGACAAAAGGAAGACTAGAGAAAATGTGGGACCTCTCCTGAAGGAAACAGGAGACCTTGTTACCCGGGACAGTGAAAAGGCCGAGGTACTGAATGCCTTCTTTGCTTCAGTTTTTAACAAGACTGACCTTCCAGAACCCCAGGTCCCAGAGGCCAGGCTGAAGATTTGGAGCAAGATGTACCCTTGGTGGAAGAGGATCAGGTCAGGGAACACTTGAGCAAATTGGACATTCACAAGTCCATGGTCTCTGATGGGTCAAGTCCTTTGTCACATCTCTGTTTGAATGTCTCAGCCTATAATGTCACTATTGTTCGTACAGGATAACAAAACAATTTACTCAGCTTAATCTGATTTTAAAAGTCTGCCCCAAATCAAATTCTTATATGATTTAATCAGAGAAATAGGTTAATAAACTTCAGACATTACTACCCTTAGTAGGTGTTACTTGTCTTCACCTGCCAAAATTGATAGGTCACATGACAATAGTATGGCACCTGTAAGGTCATTTTGAAATGAATCTGTACCTGAACATGCATTATGGAAGCTTTGGATATGAAGAATATAACATTATATGATATGTAATTTAGTTAGATGTTTTCAATAGCTGCTGATATCTATGATCAATAACTAAAGATCCCAAGAAACAGCATCTAGAAAAAATTATTCAGAAGTCAGATCTGAGTGGAAACATTATGGCATTGATTTTCACCAAGTGAACTAATGATCATGGATCTCAGTCTAGTTAAATTACAATGATGGTTGCAACACATTTGCACTCAGGGAACTAGTTAGTAAGGTCCCATGGGAAACTGCTTTTGAAGGTTTTGGGGTCCATCAGTGCTAGTCACTTTTTAAGTACCACCTCTTAAGAACACAGGAACAGGAAATTCCAAAATGTCCAAAGGTGAGGTAGAAGGCTGGCTTGGTTGAACAGAGATCTTATTCTAGAGCTTAGATGGAAAAAGAAAGTGTATGGCCACTTAGAGTTGAAGCTGTCCAGTACTGCAGGGGACAATGAAAATGGTATTTTTAAATATGTTAGCAGTAAAAGGAGGACCAGAGAAAACATTGCTCCATTACTTGATGAGGATGGTCACCTCACAAACAGGGACGTAGAAAAAGCAGAGACGCTGAATGCCTTCTTTGCCTCTGTCTTCAACACCGATGATAGGCTCTGGGACCCTGGGTGCCCTGAGTTGGAGGACTGTGACTGCAGGAATGATAAACTCCTAGCCAACCCTGAATTTGTGTGGGATTTGCTGCTCCACCTGGATGCATATTAGTCTATGGGGCCTGAGGGGATTAATCCCAGGCTACTCAGAGAGCTGGCTGACGTCATTGTGAGACCTCTCTCAATTATTTTTCAATGGTCTTGGGAATCTGGAGAGGTCCCAGTTGACTGGAAGCTGGCAGATGTCGCTCCAATTTTCAAGAAGGGCAAGAAAGAAGACCCTGGTAATTTCAGGCCTGTCAGTCTCACTTCGGTGCCTGGTAAAATTATGGAGAAAATTATTCCGGGAGATATTGAAAAATACCTGAATGGTGTGGTCACTAGTCATAGCCAATGAAGGTTCATGAGGGGAAGGTTCTGCTTAATGAACTTAATTTCCTTTTATGAGAAGGCCACCCACCTAGTTAACCAAGGGAAGCCATTTGATGTAATCGTTTTGGATCTCAGCAAATCTTTCAATACTGTTTCTCACAGTATCTTTCTGGATATTTTGTTATTCTTCTTCTGGTATTTTTCCTCTGGGGATAAATATATAAAATGTGCAGCATACAGCTAGATAAAAACATAATATGATGCATGAACAATTGGCTGATGGGTCGGGCTCAAAGAGGTTATAGTAAATGGGTTACATCAGGCTGGTGGCCAGTCACTAGTGGGGTTCCACAGGGTTCCATTTTAGGGACAGTTCTCTTCAGTGTTTTCATAGATGACTTGGATACAGAAGGTGTACTGAGTAAGTTTGCAGATGATACTAAGTTAGGAGGAACTGTTGATTCCATCGAGGGTAGAGAGCCATTGCAGACAGATCTTGACAAAATAGAGAGCTGGGCAATCACCAACAATATGAAATTCAACAAGAGCAAGTGCCAGATTCTGCACCAGGGAAGGGGCAACCCTGGTTATAGGTACAGAATGGGGGATGAGAGGCTGGAGAGCAGCCCCGCAGGAAGAGATCTGGGGGTTTTGCTCGACAGCAAGTTAAATATGAATCAACAGTGTGCCTTTGCAGCCAAAAGTGCCAATTGCATCCTGGGGTGCACCAGGCACAGCATTGCTAGCCAGTCGAGGGAAGTTATTGTCCCACTCTACCCTGTGTTGGTGCAGCCTCACCTTGAGTACTGCGTGCAGTTTTGGGCACCACAGTGTAAAAAGGACATAAAACTAGCGTCCAAAGGAGGGCAACAAAGATGATGAAGGGTCTAGAGAGCAAGATGTATGAAAAGATATATGAAATCACTTGAATTGTTCAGCCTAGAGAAGAGGAGACGGAAGGAAGACCTCATGGCTTCCTCATGACGGGGAACAGAGGGGTAGGCACAGATCTCTTCTCTCTGGTGACAGTGATAGGACCTGAAGGAACAGCATGAAGCTGCAATAGGGGAGGTTCAGGCTGGATATTAGGAAAAGGTTCTTCACCGAGAAGGTACTGTTGGGTACTGGAACAGGCTCCCCAGGGAAGTGGTCACTGCACTGAGCCTGCTGGAGTTAAAGAAGCATTTGGACAACGCTCTCAGAAAAATGGTTTGATTTTTGGGTCGTCCTGTGCGGAGCTGGTAGTAGGATTTGATAATCCTCGTGGATCCCTTCCATCTCAGGGTATTCTATGATTCTATTAACATTTGAGTAGATGATTGATATGGTCTTCAAAAGAAGCCTCAGAATTTGCAATCACTGCAGGGTCACAAGCATTATACAAGAGATAAAGAAAACAAAAACTCTGCAGATTACATCTAGGCATTTTGCATTAATAAGCTAATCAATAGCAGCTTGCAAAATCAGCAAAGGAGCAAAAAAGCACAGAAAAACTTCACTTGTAATGAGAGGAAGATCATGCAAAAGTCAGAGGCTGGGAAATAAAATGAAAACACTGTAACTGGAAAACAAACAAACAAACAAACAAACAAAGTACTCTTTTCTAAAATCTGATTTCATTTTGTTCTGTCCATTACTCTTCATATTGCTTTCCAATTCTACTTTGCCCCAGCACTAAAGAGGAAATTTCCCCTCTGGAAGGGTTTTATCTGTTATGAACAGCACCAGAACTCTTTTTGGTATTTTACCTCTGAGGGTAAGAAGTATATAAAATGAAGATCGTTTTGTTTTCCACTCTGACTGTATTACTGCTCTTGAGGGGAAATTTGTCTTTATAAAAGGTTTTATGACATTTCAGTGCAATGCAATATGGTAACACTTGATACCTTTCATTTGGTTTTATTACTATTCTTTTTTCATTTGACATATGTGTTCATGTTCTTCATATGAACACATACAGTTATGAGAGGACAGGAAAACATAACAGCTGTCACTGTTTTTTTTTTTTTTTCTAGAAGATAATTACAAGACGTAATTTTTTAAAAAATTGGGATTTCTTTCTATCTACCTGTTTTTCCTCTGAGTTCAAGTTTCCTCTAAGTGCCATTCTTTTCTGAGATCTATAATTGCAGTAAGAGCTTTTTAAATTGAAAGTTAGGGTGTATGCAAAGAGTAGAGATAGTATTACAGGCACTGAAGATATTATCCAAAGATAATAGTCAACTACAGATTTATTTTAGAAGAAAAAAGAAGTTTTACAATGTTCTGTCCAAAACAGATACTAGCTGTAGTCTACATAAATTGAAAAGCATTTGAAAAACTTTTAAAGTTAAGAAAAAAAAAAGAAAAAAAGAAAAAAGGAGAAAAATCTTACATTTAAATATTTTATTTTTACAGAAGCTATTAAACTATTATTTATTTCTATTAAAACTGCTTAATAATCTGTCATTATTATATGCCAGTTAACTGCAAGCAGCTGAATTCTTTCTCATAATATGGTATTGTTGTTACTGGAATACTATTTGTACTCAAAAGACCTACTGCTGTACTTACAAAAATCCCAAAAATGCAGATGCAAATTCTTATCATGACACTCTAAAACCATAGGAACTGCTGGCACATGAATCACTGTGGTTTTTAGTTCAAAATGAAGTTGTTACATATTTGAATGAGTGGCTGTGCCAAGTCTTACCTAACTGTAGTGAATGTATATCTGTTTAGCCTTTTTCTAATGAATTTAGAAATCTTTTTGCTGTTGCACCAGATTTTTTTTTCTCCAGAAAATTTTATGATGATAGCAAGCTGATAACCAGAACCATCTATATGACTAGAAAATCCTATACTACATTATATCAAATCTCTCAAGGTGCAATCCGCCAATCTGGAAGCACTATTGATTGAGTTACACTCATAAATGAGCTTGAAGACTTAAAGACAATTTTAGCTACTATCTCTAGATAGGAATTTAGTTATGACAGTGATGGTCCTGTTACTAGAACTGCAAGTGAAGATTTGGTTTGTCCCTCTAGTTTCCAAACGTTACTTCAATTAAACATATTTTATTGGATAAGGGAGCCTCTTTTTAAACAAACAAACTACACAACAACCACAAAGGAATAACATACTGGTGCAGAAATTATGTTAGTAAAAAGAGGCAGTAATCTAAATCAGGGATGGACACTCTTTTCAGGTACTGAATTCTGAAATTAAGAGTTATTAATATAAATAGTCCAAGTGCTTCCAGGGAAAGATCCTTTGAAGACTCCTACTTTTTTTCTTTTTTGTGGAAAGTGACTCCTCCACTTCCCCCCCACCCCCCCACCAGGCATCTTGGCAGCCTGGCACTTACACCACACAGAGACAGCAGATTGGTAGACAATATAAATGGAGTAATTGCAAAACACAAATTTCCCATAGCTTGAAAAGAACAAAGTGCCTTTTAGTAACTAGATTTTGTTCAGTTTTCTATTGTTTAGCTAGAGTACAACTGACATTGATCTTCTATTGTTTAAATATATTTTTTAATAGTTTACTGTTTCTCAGCTTTAAACTATGGGAATATTGTTAAGGGAAGTTCTGTAGGATCTCAGTTTCATACTCTTTCTGATCTTCTTGAAACCTAAGTTTCAGATCTATCAACCAGTTACTGAATGAAAATCCAGTGCTATAAAAAGATAACTAAGTATGATTTTTAAGTGTGATTTTATTTATTTATTTATGAAACGCCTATCAGAGAAAGTCACCCACAAAAAGTTACGTGGTGCCTTGACTAATTTGAAAGATATCTGTGGAAATTAAACATATATTTTTTCTTCACAATGCAGTCTGTAATAACTGAAGGAATTAGTCAGTGAATAAGACACTTCTGAAATAGTAAGCTACTGATTTAACAGAAAGAAAAATTAGAAGAATATTGAGTCCTATTGCCAACAGAATTATTTTTAGGTCCAAATTCTGCTTGCTTATGGCTTCCATTGACTTCATCTGAATACAGAGTTGGCCCTTGAGTTGATTTCAATGCAGATGCAAAACTGCCAGAATTTTTCTTTCCATGAACTTTTCCATTAGAGTTTATTTTCTGAAGTTTCCAGATAATAAAAATAAATAAATAAATGTGCATGGTGGAGACCATCTGCCACTCAGAAAACTCTGAGCTCATCAATAGTGCGGGGAGTTTATGGCGGACTATTACAAAAGCCTTTGATAAGTGTAATTAAAAGGAAGTACATGAGATTCTTTAGTAGTGGGGACCCCATCCCAGGAAATGCTCTTTTTGACATTATTTGGATTACAATACAAATGTGCAGAATGAAATTTTTTAATTACTCAACTTTACAGAAATTTTTGTTAGGTCTTTTATCTTTCCTTAATAAACACCATCAGCAAAATAACAAGAATGAGAGTCCTTATCCTTACATTCTTCTCCTTCCTCAAATACTGACAGACTAAAATATAGGCATGAAGAATATTTCCAATTCAGAAAATATATTTCACTTTACCTGCAGAAATACCTGTAAAAACTTCATATATAATGATTAAATGTGAGGGTTTTTTTTTTTT
>VXAL01007874.1:18866-33864 GCA_013399475.1 Chauna torquata
TTATTATTTAAACAGTAAAATAAAAACTCATTTATAAGTTTTCTCTTGATTCCAAATGATAACATTATAAGATTTTTTTTTTAATTTCTCTGAGTAGTCTCTAATTTAAACACTTTTGGAGTGGTTGTGCATATATAATTTTTAGCAGTCTAATTCAGAGAAAAATTGCAAAAGACATCAGGCATTGTTCCACTCAAATAGAAACACAATCTAGAAATTTTAAAGTAACTTCTAATCAGAATTCTATTCAAATTAGACCAAAGAAGAAAGGATAGGGATTTATATTTACCACATTGACAAATATATACTCATGATATTTTTTACCCTAGCAAAAGAAGAACTGTTTCTTCTTGAAGAAAAAACAACACCAAAAAAAAAAAAAACCACAAAATCAGTCATGTCCTTAGCCTTAGTAATGCCTTTGTTAGTTTAATAATCATCCTTTATGAATGATAAACGCTTGTATAAAGCACTGCACAGTCCAGTCTTGTTGTCTTTGACATAAAAAGCAGATATTACGTTGACCAGAAAGAAGTTAACATCTGTATCATTATGTTAAAGATGTGTTTATATCAACAAATACAAGCTAATTAATGGAAAGAGTTAAATAATAAATAAATTAATTAATTAAGTTAAATTAAAGCGGTATGGTATGCTGCGTTTTCTCTTTGGAAGGAATAAACCATATCCCAAGCTGTGGAAAATGTTCTTCTAGCAGCAAAATCTAGCTATTTTACATGTTACAGGGGGAGTAGTGCTGGCAGACTCCAAATTGCCCCTAGGGCTGTCATATGTTAAACAATCTTACAGGATGGTTTATGCTTTTAGATGTTATAGGCATGATTCTGATCCTATTTGTACTGGTTTTTCTTGATACGGCTCCACCTCCACTATTTGCAATGGAATAACCACTCAGTTTCTACTGTGACAAGTAAAGAGATTCAGGCCTTCTGTTTTTTGTTTGTTTGTTTGTTTGTTTGTTTGTCTTTTCTTTTTTCCTTTTTTTGACCTGAAGAGATATTTCCATGTATTTGAAAGCTAGCCTTCATTTATTTGAATGTTTTACATATCTTATGTTAACGCTTTAACATTTTCTCCCATTCATATCAGTTAATACAGAGTCCTGAAATGTGTTCTTTTTCTTATTTAAATGTAGTTTTCAATGATTTATTTCGGAAAAAGTATTGGGAACAATAAAAATCTTCTTGTTTTAAGGGAAGCTGGATTTTTTCACAGCAGATGATTACCTCATTTTCTTAGGTGGAAGCTTGCATCTATTCATCAGTGTCAGTATATCCAGTTCTTCTGACTCCTAGTGTAATTTTTATTAACTTTGCCTTTTACATAGATTCAGGGTTCCTTTAAATTGAGGTGCCAGCTGTAGAGTTAAAGACAGTCTCCTGATGAAGAACTCAGTAATCACAGTGCTATGAATTTGCGTTTTTCTTTATCATCAGACTAGCATTGTGTTTAAGAACAAATATGTATACTCATATCCACAGTAAAGCCACATTCTCATCTGGTTCAGAGCCAGTGAATTAAGTAAATCTACTTCAAACCTAGCCTACCGTACATCACAGTTAGCCAGTAGGCACTTTCATGTAACTCAAATTAACAGTATTTGCATAATAAGGCAAGGTCTCTGTGATTAACTGCCAACCTATCTGACTTGGCATCATGTTTTTACTTTGATATTCAGATCAGTGGCATACAGCAAAGCAGATATTTCCCACCAAAGGCCATAGGTAGTAGAGGATGTTTTTGACTAATTTTAACTGTAACTTTTCTATATTTTGATGTCTTATTTACAGTATAATTACTGATCTCCATATAGGGACTATGCATAATAACTAGGGTGTGTAGCCCAGCTGCTTGCATTAACACTTCATTTCCCTTCACTTCAAGATTATAGAGGGAAAAAAAATATATATATTCTGTTCCTTTCAGATCTCCCATTACAAATGCAGAATGCATTTGAAAAGCCAAGAAATATCAGTGTATGCCTGCATTGTTATCCACCATTTTCTGGTTTTCTTTTTAGCCCTATTTATAGTGTCAGTGAATGATGTTTTTAGCACTTTCCCTTGTTAAAAATTACATGATAAACTATTTCCTTGTGTCTGCAAATCAAGTTATGGTCTGCTTTGATTGATTAAGCCAAAGCTATTATTTCCATGTCAATACTTCCTGTGAAAAATGAAGAGGCGACCAGTCGGATAAAACATCTTTCTGTTTTGTTTCAGGGCAAGAACATTTTGCACTCAAATCTCAATTTTCAAGTCCTCCTGACCTTCATGAGACTCATACGGTTCACAATACTCCACACACATTTTCAAGGGACAATAACAACATGAACATTGTTTATCTTACTGGACTAATTTTATCTGCTGGGCAAACTCTGCTAGTCACCATGTTATTCTTGCAAAGGTGAGTACCTGCAGCTCCAGAGACCTTTAATTATGTCTTCTGTTGTCATTGTTGTTTTATAGTGCCGTATGTCCTCCCGTCTGTTTTTCTGTAAAAGCAAGTTTACCACTTAGTGCTTGCATGCCTCACCAATACTTATTCCTCTGCTAACCAGCTTCCTATTTATCAATACTCTGCCACTGACATTCTGTAGAAGTTAACACCCTTTGAACCATAAATAACTATCAGTAGAGTTTCATAATAGATTGATATGTGTAAAGTAGTTTATATATGTAAATTAACCAATTAGTTTATTTGCTCTTGCGGAATTAACAAGCTGTATTTATTTATTTATTTATTTATTTGCTGTGAAACAAGTACTGATGCTGAACTAGTCAACTAATCTTGACTTCAGTTTTAACCAAAGGAACCTCTTCTGTTATTCGTGCGCCGCATCCTGGAGAATTCAGTTAGGCTTAGGTAGTATAGCTGGGTTCTGAAGCCCAAACTCCGATTTAAGAACTGCTGCCAAATAACCGTAATAATCAAAGCCACTTTAAACAGCAATCTGCAAGCCAGTATGGTGGCTCTGAAGATTATTACTCCAGTCTGTTATACAATCTGTTCATGAGGACTTTGGTTTAAGCCCTGGCATCATTCATTTGTCTGCACTTTGCTCTTGATTTTGAGCCATGAGTTCCTGACTGCTACTCCAGAGAGGAATGGGAAAGAGATGAAAAAGGAGTTTTATAAATGTTTTAATTGAACTAAAGTAAAAAAAAAAAAAAAAAAAAAGAGGAAGAATCAGAGACTTTTCACAGATATAACATACTCAAAAAAAAAACCAGAGAATTTAATAGGTGGTAGAAATTCCTACTTTGATGAAAAATATTGCTGTTCTCTAATTTTTGTTTGTTTGCTTGTTTTTTCACAAGTAGGTAATAAAGATTATTTAACTTACACTTGAGTTACTCACATTAGACTTAGGAGGCTTTTTTTCAAATGCTGTTTGGTCAGAAATTGTAGCCGGAAAAAATTCCACAGGATGGAGACTATGTATTTTTTATTTATATCTGTAGGTCATAATGCCCCTTTCATATTGTTACCAAGTAAGAGGAATTTCTATATTGAAGGTGATGCTTTGAATATACCAAGTTTTGCAGTGCCCTATAGAACAGAAGCTGTTTAGCAAGCGGAAGAGTTTGCTCGGAAAGTTATTTACTCTATATTTGGCTAAAATATATATCTATATATTTCAGTATAGATATAGTATACACACCATATATAAGCATATATATGTACATACCTGTATGTATATATGTGTGTATATACATATTTCACATATATACAGAAATATTTAGCCTTACCACAAAATTATTTGTGTAGACTATGTGGCCATGAATGCTGAGATCTGGCACAAGCCCTGAACTCTTGACCTTAGCATTTGAACTGTAAAGTTTTTCTTTTTCTCTTGTTTTTTTTCTCTTCCAGCATTTGGCACTCTTCACCAGAAGAACCAGAAGAAAACTCATCTTGCACGTCTGCTATTATCTGCGTCCTTTGCTTTTTAAATACCCTGTGTCAAATCAAGCACAGGAAAAAACTTTAGTGTAGCTTGCAGAAAACAGGAACTGGTGAGGTAAACCAGGTCAAGCCCTATAAAGACTAAATCAATAGTCTAATCTCCATGTGTTGTTAAAAATTGGTTTTGATTTCTTAGCTACTCATTTGAATTGAATTCTATATCATATTTCAGTCATTGTCATGATTGCAATGTTAAGAGATAAGCTTGTTCTTTGGAAAGATTTTTCTTCAGAGGTAGTCTAACTAATGAACTAATGCCAATTTCAAATTCTTGTCTAAATTCAGGACACTCACAGTAGGCAACATCAGGGTAATCCTGATGTATCCGTGTCAGATAGATTGGATGGACGGGGGTTTATTAGACTTCCAGGACCCATCTATATAGTAGATAAATGTATCATCCTTTTACATCATCAAACACAGGGTACCCAAAAGATTTTCATCTGATCTTCACCTTTTAGTATTCCCCCTCACAGTTTTATGGAAGGCAGGCAATCTAAAGAGGAAATGAATTTGATTTCAAGAGTTGTGCTGCACTTGCACAGCACGGAAGATGCAGCAGATGTGTCCTCAAAAACTCAATGGCATAGTCCTGGTCAAAGTGGGACTGTGATATCCTATCATACAGGTTTTCCCTCTCTGATAAACACAGACTGTCAACTTCATCTCTCAGTTTGGCCACCCCATCACTACAGTACCACAAAATTAACTCTTAATTGGCTGACATCTTACCTTTTTCTTTCCTTGTGAATACTTTGTGACCTAAAAGCTACCAGAATGATTTTCACAGCATCAGTGGCTATGTCTACACCAGGAAATTCCAATATCTTTCTCTGGAAATAAGCCAACTGGTACAGAATAGCCCCTCTCTGTATCTTTAAATTATCTTATTTTCCAAAACAGGATGACCAAATCCAAACTGCCCTTTGTGAGTACTCCTTGGTCTGTGTTAAATCCCAAACCTTGCTCAAGAATTGCCTGGCAAACTGATTGTTGGTCAGGGCCACAAGCATTTCAAAGGACCACTCTAACAGTTAAGCAGTATAAGAAACTGATTTTTTATGCCCAAGAGAGTTCTCTGGCACTATTCAATTTATCAGCATTGCTTTTAGTACTTTAGCAGGAGAGACTTAAAAGCTCCTTACTAGTATAAAGTGTGATGGAAGAGGGCTAAGCTTTTCTGGACTCTTTTGGAAGAGTCCAAGTTTTTGATAGCCTACAAGGACAGAACTTCATGGCTAAATTTGGTAAAGTGCCACTGCCATGTTAACTCAAAATCTCTTCTCTTGTAATTCCTCTAATGGAGCTACTAAAAAGGTCCAATATTTCAAAACTGGTGAAAAGTTTTTCCAGACCCTTGAGTACTGTATATGCCAACACCCTGTTTCAGACAGGTTGGACTGTTATTCTGAAACAGATGACAATAGTACCAAGGACTTCAGATTTTCCAAGAATACATCAAGAGAACTGCTGTGATAATATGGCTATCCAGACCCTTAAGTCTCAACCAGGCCAGTACTTTGTCTACTCAGAACATATGATACAAGTCAAATTTTCAAACAACATGGCTTTTCCTACTATCAGTCGGTGATACCTTGTTGCTCAAAAATTACTATAGTTAGCCTTACTTCATTGGGAGTGTTTCTAAAATTGTGACTTTTCCTTCTTTCTAGCCTTTTAGGAAATTTGCAAAACCAAACTTTCATCCTGTGTTTCCCATGTTCTCTCACAGAGAAGTTGACAAACTGTCTGCAGTTCCTAGCTGTAGCATGGTTTGTCTTGAGTTATGCCTAAAACAAAGACATAAGAGTGCTTCCTACCTGTCAGGTCTCAGTGTTCAGCCCAGTTGTAGCTTATTTCCAGTGTAAGAAGTACACATGAGAATATTCCTTTATTTTTCTTCCCCATCTAAAAAATGAACACGAACTAAATAAGGACTGTGGCATCCTCACATACAAGTCTCAATCTGTAAGCATGGACAGTTTTGATGTAGCTATAGAAAGAAGGCAAATCAAAGCCATTCTCCTCTCCAGTCAGTTGCAACCTAGTACCTCTCCTTTTCAATATCTTCTTCTTATGAGACATCCTCTGGAAACACGACTGGAAAGGGCAAATTTGCCCTTAAAATTTTAAAATAACTATCTATTAGATAAAATCTATAGATACCATAATATCTGTAGATTTTATAGATATTTAATAGCTAAACACTGCTAAGAAAGTGGAAGAAAATGGAACATTAAAAGGCTAAATATACTGATAAAAAAATATATATACACAGATCTTGTCACTGTGAAGAATATATTCCATGACTTTTAAAATACAACTCATTTTTGACTTGGACTAAACAACAGAAAACTGGAAAAGTCCAAGTTCGGTAAGAGCTCTGAAAAATCTCAACATGTTAGGAAGCAGATGTAAGCTAAAAATAAGACTAGTTTGAATGAAGACATCCATGGTTTGTGGCACTGCAGAAAACAGACAATTGTTGCATTGCCCTACAGCAACCTCCTCTTAACGACACTGGATACCTGCCAGTCTCTAATTATTCTTACACCAATAACTTTAAATTGCTGCTTCCTTCAACCCAATGTCTTATTTCTAGCTCAAAGGCTACTTAAAGTGGACTATCTTATCAGAATGACATAAATCTGATAATATAGTAGGCACCAACATTGCAATGGCCTATAGGGCTCCTAAGGCATTACAAAGAGCCTTTTCTTTGTAAAGTGTAAGTAATCCATTTCATTATGACTTTACATGCTTCATTACACAGAAATAGGTGTTCTGGCATAGTTTGCTTTTTATGTTTCTGTTATGTTCTAAAAACACAATAGTCAATTGTGAATTCAAAGTTGGGCAAATATTTTTCAAAGAGAAAGGCTAAGAGACCAATCACTTTGCTCAGCACAATCAGCTTTATGCTTGTGAAAAAACACTGAAATCACACAAACTCTTTCAGAATTGAATTAATATATACTTTAGCAGAACAGTTCTTGTACTATTTTCACTAACTTTAGTGATATTAGTAACATTGTCCTTTTTTGAAGCTATACAACATCTAAGGTAGGATCCAGCAACCTGTTTTCAGGGATTGGATGACTCTCCACAGAATTCTGTGTCACCAAATGTGTGGAAGAGAAGCTTTAATCCTGATTAATATTTTATTATTAAATTAGTAGTTGAAGTAAGTGGGTTTCTCTAGATTGTATTTAACTATGAAGCATATATGTACAGGAAGCTTTTTTGAGTGTGGTGCTTTAGCATGGTTGATAAAATTATAATAGATTCAGTTTCTTGAATGCCTGTTTTAAACTGAAAAATATTATAAATGTTTCCTGTAGTTCCATAAGACAGTGGATATTAGCTACAAGTGCAAAGACATTACAAATAACACTTTGTACAACATTTTGTTTGGTAACTATATTGCTTTCAGTGGTACAGATATAATCATCTGTAGGCAAGGTGGTGGAGTTGCTCTTTATATGAGAGAGCAGCTGGAACGTATTGAGCTCTGTCTAGGGGCAGATGAAGACCAAGTTGAGAGCTTATGGGTAAGGATTAAAAGGCAGGCTAACAAAGTTGACACTGTTGTGGGTGATACTATGCTTCATAGTTCATATACTACAGGCCACCTGATCAGGAAGAGGAGGTAGATGAAGCCTTCTTCAGACAACTCCAAGTGGCCTCTCAGTCACAAGCCCTGGTTCTCATGGGGAACTTCAACCACTCTGATATCTGCTGGAAAGACAACAGAGCTAGGCACAAACAGTCCAGGAGGTTCCTGCAGAGCACTGATGATAACTTTGTGACACAAGTGGTGGAAAAGTCAGGAAGGAGAGGTGTACTGCTGTCCTTCGACTAACAAACAAAGAATGACTGGTAGGAGATGTGAAGGTTGAGGGCAGCTTTGGCTGCAATGATGTGGAGTTCAGGATCCTGCATGGAGGAAGAAGGGCAATAAGTAGGATTGCAACCCTGGACTTTAGGAAAACAAACTTTGGCCTCTTTGGGGACCTACTTGGAGGAGTCCCATGCGTTATGACCCGAGAAGGCAGAGGGTTCCAAGAGAACTGGCTAATATTTAAGCATCACTTCCTCCAAGCTCAAGATCGGTGCATCCCTATGAGTAAGAAGTCAAGCAAAGGGGGCAGGAGACCTGCAAGGATGAGCAAGTAGCTCCTGGCAAAACTTAAACAGAAGAAGGAAGTTTACAGATGTGGAAAAAGGGACAGGCCACTTGGGAGGAATATAGGAACATTGTTAGAGTATGCAGGGATGTGACAAGGAAGGCTAAGGCCCATTTGGAATTAAATCTGGCAAGGGATGACATGGACAACAAAAAGGGCTTCTTCAAATAGCAAATTGGTAGCAAAAGGACGACTAGGGAAAATGTGGACCCCCTGCTGAATGGGTTGGGTGTCCTGGTGACAAAGAATACACAGAAGGCAGAGTTACTGAAAGCTTTATTTACTTCAGTCTTTACTGCTAAGGCCAACTGTCAGGAATCCCAGACCCTGGAGAAAAAAAAAGAAAATCTGAAGAAAGGAGGAGTTTCCCTTGGACAAGGAGTATCAGGTTAGAGATAATTTAGGCAAACCTGACACCCACAAATCAATGGACACTGAAGGGATGCACCCATAAGTGCTGAGGGAACTGGTGGATGTTATTACTAGGCTACTCCCCATCATCTTTGAAAGGACATGGAAAACAGGATAGGTTCCTGAGGACTGGAAGAAAGACAATGTCATGCCAGTCTTCAAAAAGGGCAAGAAGGAGGACCCAGGAAACTACAGGCCAGTCAGCCTTATCTCCATCCCTGGAAAGGTGATGGAACAACTCATCCTGAATGTCATCTCTAAGCATGTGGAGGAAAAGAAGGTGACTAGAAATAGTCAGCATAGATTCACCACAGGGAAATCATGCTTAACCAATCTTCTGTGATGGAATGACTGGCAGAGTATATGAGGGGAGAGCAGTGGATATTGTCTGCCTTGACTTTAGCAAGGCTTTTGACACTCTCTCCCATAACATCCTCATATGTAAGCTCAGGAAGTGTGGGTTAGATGAGTGGAGAGTGAGGTGGATTGAGAACTGCCTGGATGGCAGAGCTCAGAGGGTTGTGAACAGAGGCACAGAGTCTAGTTGGAGGCCTGTAGCTAGCAGTGTCCCCCAGGGGTCAGTATTAGGTCCAGTGCTATTCAATTTATTCATCAATGACCTGCAAGAAGGGATAGAGTGCACCCTCAGCAAGTTTGTTGATGATACAAAACTGAGAGGAGTGGATGATACACCAGAGAACTGTGCTGCCTTCCAGAGGGACCTAGACAGGCTGGAGAGTTGGGCAGAGAGGAACCTCACGAAGTTCAGCAAAGGCAAGTGCACCTAGGGAGGAATAAACCCATGCACCAGTACAAGTTGGGGGCTGACCTGCTTGACAGCAGCTCTGCAGAGAAGGACCTGGGAGTCCTGGTGGACAATAAGCTAGCCATGAGCCAGCAATGTACCCTTGTGGCCAAGAAGGCCAATGGTATCCTGGGCTGCATTAGGAAGAGTGTTGCCAGCAAGTTGAGAGAGGTTATCTTCCCTCTCTACTCAGCCCTGGTGATCTGGAGTACCGTGTCTAATTCTGGGCTCCCCAGTACAAGAGAGACAAGGAGCTCCTGGAGAGAGTCCAGTGGAAGGCTACAAAGATGATTAGGGGACTGGAGCATCTCTCTTATGAGGAAAGGCTGGAGAGAGCTGGGCTTGTTTAGCCTGGAAAAGAGAAGGCTTGAGAGAGGATCTTATCAATGTATACAAACATCTGAAGTGAGGATGTCAAGATGATGGGGTCAGACTCTTTTCAGTGGTGCCCAGCAACAGGATAAGAGGCAACGGGCACAAAGAGAAACACAGCAGGTTCCAGCTGAATATGAGAAAGAACTTCTTTACTGTGAGGGTGACAGAGCACTGGAACAGGTTGTCCAGAGAGGCTGCGGAGTCTCCTTCTCTGGAGATATTTAAAACCCACCTGGACGCGATCCTGTGCAACATGCTGTAGGAGACCCTCCCTGCTTGAGCAGGGGGGGTAGATTGGATGATCTCTGGAGGTCCCTTCCAACCTCAACTGCTCTGTGACTTTGACTCTGTAAGAGGATAAGATTACCTAGTAGCTAGCTAGCTAGATACTAGTAGGTACACAGACAGGATGTCTGGCTTTGTCCTTTTTGAAGGTATATAATAAACATTATAGAATTATTTAGGTGTTAGTACAGCATGCTTATGAAGACGTTTTACTCCTAAAAATATAAAAGCATCACACTTGAAAATATTTTCATGTGAGAATATCTGCTGTGATAAGTGAGGGTTTCTAGCACAAAAAAAAGAAATCCTAAAAAAAATACTGTTTGTTGAAAATGTCTATAATTCAATAAAAACTGGACAGAATTTGGGGCTATGAACTCTTCCTTTAGCTGGATCATTGGCTGCGTATTTTCTGATTGGTAAATTCAAAATAACTACTTACTTACCACAAGGCTGATATTATGAAACAATAAAAAATGAATTAAACAGAACAATAGCATCACAATGTAGCAGCTGCTCTTTTTCTATTATTTTCTTGACTGTTTTCTCACTAGAAGCTATTTCTTCCCTGATAATAGTAATAAAATAGCCCCAGAAAATAATCCCTCCGTGTTAACCCTCAGCTTCTGTTGTGAAAGGGTATTAAATACAGCAGGAGCCTGTGTCAATGTATTAGATAAAAAAAAAAAAAAAAAAAGCCAAGATATTACTGACCGTTCCTATAGTTCAGTCAGTTTTCATTAATAAGGACATCCTTGCAATTCACAGAAATGGAATCAGGAATTTTTGTGTTGGTCCATCTGGAACTAAGAAACTTCTTCATTATCTTAGTTATTTTCTTTAAATAGAGCTGCTATTAGTATTTCCAGTCCTTCACAGAAGATCCTGCAGAATGTTGGTATCGTAAAATGCATTTGCAGGATGCTGTGCAATAAGTAGCACCTTGCAAAAAGCTGTAAAAGTCACTATGACTCCACTGAAGTAATTTATGCTTCTCCTTAGGAACATTTAATAGAGAAACAACTATTTTATGCAGAGATATTAACTATGGAACTAGTTGGGCTTTACATCCTCATCTCCAAACAGGTAGTAAGGCTGAGCTAAATCATTTCCTTCATGGCTTCCTATGCATGAAGGAAGATTAAGTTTGGTGTTACTTCCTTTTGAAAGACCAATAAATGCAAAGAAAGAAAAGGCAAGAGAGTGAGGCCCAATTTTGTGTCCTCCTTCTTTTTTCCTCTTTCTTTGAGTTGGTAGCCTTGTCATAAATCAAATGCATAACTTTCTATAGAGTAACAACTGTCTTTTCAGAACAACGTCCTGTGTAGGATGCACATATTCGTTAACTGTATTGCTTTACTTTTTTTGAATGTCAGTCTTGATGTTACTTTATGTTCACTTACTGAGCCTATGAACCACCTAAACAACAGCAAAAAGTACTTTTTAATAAGGATAACTTACGATAAACGTAATTTCTGTCTATACACTGTCTATATCTCTCGAACCATATGAAGCACTGAGCTTAGATGTCAAGAAGTAAATTCCATGTGTATAATTGAGTGGCATGGTATGGCATTGATGACTGCACTGTAAAGCGTGATGAGGATGTGGTGTTCAAATATGCTAATGAAGATTTTTGCTAGAGCTTTTAGTCTCTTTCTAAAGTGACTTTCTTGGCCTTAATAGCTTTCATAAAGAAATAATTTCTTTATTATTATTAAAAAATAAGAATAAAAATAAAATATAAATAAATAAATCTTTTCAAGCTAAAAGTGAAGGAACAGTGACACCCAGTGGCCAGGTAAACATGCTATAAATTGCACTAATATTGTGGAATGTGTTGTGACTTACTAGTTAAGGAATGAGGTTCATGTATTTAGTCATCATTATCTTAAGGCCAGTCTGTTCCTAATTTTGGCATCATGACATTAATTAGACCTAAGCTCATTGTGTGGTATGTTCAATACTTGTTTGTTGCTATTATTTACTTTTGCTGACATCCCAGATAGTAGTAGTATCAACAGACTATAACTGTCTATCTTAGAAATTACAAATCAGAGTCCAAAATACAATAGAGCTCTTATACGTGAGCTCTTAGAGCATAAACCCAATTTGGCAGAATGAAAAGTGGTAAGAGGAACAAAGGAGCTTCTGCTTTCTTTTCTTCAATACTAATTATGATATGCCTACCCAAAACAAAGAGTTCCAAAAATCAGGAATATTGAAGTTTGGTATTGAATTAGATAAAATAAAAACTTGTTGACATTTTCCATGCACTGAACTTCTTAAGAAGTCTCTACAGCTGGTGTTTCTGAACCTATTTATGTTCTGAAATATGCACTGAGATGCACACTGATTTCACCGCACAGCTGCTGAAGATCCTAGAGTCTTTTTGTGCCATTAGAACAACAGCTTCCAGACACTGCATTTGCAGATCTAACTGCCCAGCCCTGACATATTCTGTAAACTGGTACCCTGGAAGATTAAATGTTATCATTGGCAAAGGCTGTAATATGAATCTATTTTCATGTGCAGATGTCAGATTTACTGAGTCTCTAGGCAGAACAACCAGAGTTCAAAGAAGATATTATGATACATATCCCCTAAAGGCAGGAAAATTAACCAAATCTATCATGTTTTGGACAAAAGTATTTGGGATTCAGTTATTTATCACTTTTTTGAGTGAGTGCATGTGAAATAAAATCATGTCTTTTCAAAAGTAAGGTCTGTACATACCAGTGAAGTGGGGTGACTCTTTTGCATTATCATGGTGTAAAATATTCATGCAAATCTACTTCTTTAACACATCTAAGTTCTGGAGAATAGGGCTTGTTATTATAGAACCCATGCTCCAGTAGGTCCGCACAGCATTTAGCTTATGTCAAGAACAGAGCAACAGTCACTCAAACACAGTAGTCTTAAGAGCATTGGAAGTGTTTTTTGACAAGCTGCCATTATAATTTTCAGTCATTATGCAGGTGAAGTGAATCTCACTCTCAGAAATCAGTGAGAATTTCATTTAGAGGCATTATCCTAACGGTGTGTTTGGTAAAGAAATATTTAAAGGAGATTTTGTATCCTGTTATAAGTATTAGCAGTGTTATAATACCATACGAAGAGAATTCTTCATAGCAACTATCCTCCTCTACAATTTTACAGAATTGAAACTGCCATTTTTCTGAAGATCTGTTGTTTATCATGCAATACTGTGAGGCTTACCCACTAGTAGATCAGAGTTTGCCAGAGTTTGGTCATTGATTTTTAAAGTAGAATAACAGAATGAATATTCAAAAGGCAGCTGAAATGAAAAGGGTGAAAGACACACAAATTAAAGTAAGCAACCAAATTAATTAAACAAAAGATTCTTTGTCTAGGAGACAAAGAACATGACACAAGACAGAAAAGATTTGAAAGAAATATGTGTTGGATTACAGTAGCTATTCCTCAGCAGTTTAATTTTCTTTCAGTTTTTCCTTATTTTCATACCCTTCCCACTTGGTTGGAGAGCTTACAATTAAAAAGAGCTCTTCTTGCAACTAGAAATATGTCTGTTACATACAGTTCATATGGTCTTCTTTCTGAGATGATTTAATGGGTTAATGCATTCTGCTGGTCTTCTCCAAAGTATAATGAAAAATGAAACAATTAAGCCTAATTTATTAGGAAATGTGACTTCTGAATCAATACTTTTAAACATTTTTTGTAGACACTGAGTTTTTGAAGAGAAAGTTCCAAACTCTTCCAAATATCAGGTCCCTTTAAAAGGTGCTGTACTAGATATCCAAAGATGCTTGAGATGTCTCATCACTTCGGAAACCCTTGCTTTCTCTTCATGATGTGACACCTTGAAGGCCCTCATGTGATAGTTCACCAAGAAAGGGAACAAATAGCATGAGTGGAACGACTTACGGAAGATATAGCAGTCAAGCAACAGAGCTCAGAAACACTTCTCCAGTTTTGTGCCTGCAAGGATATAGGTAATGAATTTGCCTTTAAGGAAAGTGCACTGCCTTACTTTGTTCCCCACCAGTGAATCCATGAAATTCAAAGGTGAAGGAATTACAGAGTACATTTATTGAAAAAGCAGTGGAAATGCCTCTTCAGTGTGAGCCCACCCTGGAGCCACAAAAAGAGCTGTGACTGCACCAGCCATACTACTTCTATTATTGGTATTTTTTCAGTAGCATGGGCAATTTCTTGAGGCTACAATTAGACCTTCATAAAGTAAATCTGCAAAGCAGAACTTCCAGCACTGATTTGTGTGTGCCTGTGTGTGCGTGTGTGTGATTCCAACAAGTGCCAATGTATTAACATGACTGAAAACAGAAATGATAACTAGTGAAACAGCCGGTAAGTTTCTTGTTATTTAAGACTTTAGCAATTCAAGTACAAGTCATCTCTTGGTAAGAACTGAATGATAAATGTTTATCTTAAAACAGTTTTGTTTCTCCAAGTAACATATAAATAAAAAGCACTAAGTGACAGAGAGATGGATAGATCGATAAATCTGATGGAAAACAGATCCAGTAGCTGTAATATGCTTTTTTTTTTTTCTTCCAACTTTTACATCTTAATATTGTTAGCACTGCTTGCATTTAATTCACAGTATCTTTGCAATATGTATATTGAACTCAAGTGATTAGACCCTTGACCAAGCCTTTGAAAAGTGAGTGATTCTAATACATGAGATGTAATTTAAGATAATGAAGCAAAATGAAAGAATCGTCTTTGATAATCAAAGTACATAGCAGTTTAACCCAACATCTGAAATCTTTAAAACAGATAGGTGCACAATTCAGTACTATTTGTTTGATAAATTATACTCTTGAAGAATAATAAAATGTTGCAGGGCTAGTTATTCAATTAATGACACAAGAGTATAGCCAATAGGGCAAAAAGGGCAAAGTGTATTATGCCTTTCTTAGAAATCTGAATTTCTACAGTT
>VXAL01007876.1:4650-17501 GCA_013399475.1 Chauna torquata
GCTGGCCACATTTCTCTTAATTGTGGCAGCTGTAGAAAACTTCTAATACAGATTCCATGACTATAATACCTAATGAAACATAGAATATATATCAATTATATCTTCAGCATAAAAAGACACCTATTTATAATTTTCTGTAAAAAGTATTTAATAAATAAATGTATAAATTACATATGTGCAAGTAAACAAATGCAAACAAATAAATGTGTATACATAAATACAAAAATCTGAGTTAGCAGCAGGATTTTAAGCTGAACTTACAGCAGACTCTTAGTGATTTGTTTTTGTTTTTGTTTTGTTTTGTTTTTGTATCCCAGTTTCAACACTTAGTCGGTAAAGGAGCCAATTAAACTCTCCTTTTTTATTTAAAAAATGTTTCATTTTCTTCCCTGAGAACTTCTACATTTTCTGTTACATTCATGTGTAACTTCTCACTACATGTCTGAATCCATGTGCAATTTCAGGTTAGGAACCCAGTTCTATCTTCTGTTATGTTAACCATGACTTAAGAGAAGTTCAGCTTAGTATCTTTGAAATTCTGTCACCATGGAGACAAGGAAGGTGTCGAATGGTGTTTAAGTCACATGTCTGATGGAAAGTAGTACTTGAGACAGACACAAGTATGTCTAAGAAACCATATCTAAAAATAGGTACAGCTCTTTGCTGTTTAGGAGGCATTTCTGTACAATATTCTTTTTGTCTGCCATTCTGTCATCTTCTTGTCAGAGTTTTCCGATACTCCCTGGGCAGACCCAGGGAGATACACCTCTTTGCAAGTACCATGGATTTTTAAGGGTCTGTAGCTCTACATCATATCAGCCCAGAATCTGGCACTATGCAACATAAAAGCCCAGGTTAACATTGTAAATAACTCCTGCTAAATTTCCATGCTTTGTTGGTATTCTTCTAAAAGCCTTAACATTTGTGAAGTAAAACCCTCTGGTTATCCATCAAAGGAAAAGATCATTAATGAGCTGCTGGTTACCATTAATCATGTATAACTATTCTAAAGGAGCAATTAATTACTCTGTTTAAAAAAGATAGTGTCAAATATCTGCATGGATGTCAGTGAATATGAATAATACAAATGCACTGTTAAACCTTCTTTATACAGGTTCCAATCAATGGCTAACTTACTTGCTCCATTCATAGAATTATTTTAAAATTATCATTCTCAGAATTGATCATATAATCTCTAAGTCTACCTGTCAAACAAAAACAAAAACAAAACAAAACAAAACAAAACAAAACAAAACAAAGAAGCAAGTATGTGTTCAAATTACCCATTTTCTCCCCATAGATACTTCTTGGTTTATTATCATATGAAAATTAGAGGGAGCATAAAGTGGTATTTCAAAATAAAAGAACATAAATAAAAAAAACTATCCTTGATATAAAAAATGCATGTTTTTCATTGAATCAATATTCAATGTGTTGCTAGTCTGTTTTTTATTCATGAAATGATAATAGAGTCATAGTTTAACTATAAGTTAAAGTACTGGCTATGAATAGTTTTCAACTTCATACTGAGTTGTAAGAGACCCACAAGGATCGTTGAGTCCAACTCCTGGCTCCACACAGGATCACCCAAAAATCAAACCGTATGTCTGAGAGCGTTGTCCAAATGCTTCTTGAACTCCAGCAGGCTTGCTGCCATGACCACAGGTTTACTTGCTAATATTGAAAAACAGAACTCTATCCATTGGATTCTTCCAATTGTTCACATTCTCCTGCTTTGTAACTTCATTGTTAGGTCCTCTGGTAATAAAAGCGTTAAAATTATTTGTATTCTAAGGCTATGTATACTTAGGATATGTTAATAGTTTCTCAGATTACCCACTAGTAAATATCATCATACAAGTGAACAAATTAGTCTCTGCTTGCAGGACAATATCAACATAAACCATAGTTTACCATTATTTAAATCCAAGAGCTTTTTGTATTCTAGAGAACATATTTAGTGATTATTGCATTTGACAATGAACATTCTTCTGCCACTGACTCATAATATTTTAAGTTGTGAGACATGAAATAAATAAGATAAGTTACTGAGACACTAAGTATCTTGTGTCTTCTTCAGTGGATTTTTTCACCATGTTTGATACTTAATTTCAAATTAGTTATTAGCTGTCAAAGCCTAAGAACTAGCAAGTTCTTTGGATAAGCATTTGTTTGTGCAAACATTTGGTGTGAAAAAATATTATTTTCTGTCTTATTCGTCTTTCACAATTTTTATTAGAGGTTTAGTATCCCTATACTTTTCATGCTTTCCTCTAAATAGCCTTTGGTATGAGTAGAAGGAAATCTCCTGTCTACATCTGCTCTCTGTACCCCTCTGAACTCTGCATGGGTGGGTGCCTTGTGCTATTCTACAGTCTTGGCAGAGTTGGATTTTCTCCGGCTTTCTTTTTCACCCAGCACATATTAGTTTCCATAAAGAGAAAGTATAGAAGTGGCTCTAGAAAGGAGACATTTTCATCCCAGCAGTTTTCCTGTATGAATTGTCAAGGTACCAGTGTTCTTGTGCAAGCTCATAGCCTTAAATCAACTATTCATGAAAATTTTATCTTAATAAGGGAAGCTGTGAAGTGTAGCCAGACTCATAGAAAACAGAATTGAGATTTTAGGAAACCAATTTTCTTCATCTCAGTATTAATTATAATTTTAGATATATCTCATCCTGAAATGCATTTAAGCATATCTTATTGGCAGAATCTATATTCACCAGTCAATTGTCCCAGAATCTTAGAAAACAGAGGTGATGGGCTATCCTTTGGGAAAGGTGAGATGTACATTTGAAGGAAATTATTTTCTTTAATGTAGTCCATATAATCCCTGGGAAATCAGTTTCAGTACCTAACTCTGACAATAGAAAATTTTTGTCTCTTCCTTTTTTTTTTCCCCTTCTTTTTTCAAAAATTCAATTTTCATAGGATTTCTCTAAGGAATGAGAGAGAGTACATTTTTGAAACAAAATCTCTGGTGTCTTAGTTTTCCATTGTATTACAAAAGCACTTTTTCTTCTTTGTAGGTATGTCATGTATAATAACCTATTCACTTTTCAGTAACCATTAAGAAATAATAAAAACAAACAAACAAACAAATAAACAAACAAACAAACAAACAAACAAAAAACCCTCTGTCCATCTTTTAACTCAGGAATTCCTTTCCCTCATAAGTAGTATACAGAATCTGAGGTATTCACAGTGATTTAAAAAGCTACTGCAAAATGTTCCACATTGTCCAGTCTTTTGTTGTTGATAAATTTCTCCTTAAAATGTATTAAAAATGCATGCTACTCCAACCAAAGACCTTTGTTAGTTGCAGTCATCAAGCAAAAAACCCTCCCCTCAGCCTCATCTGTAATTCCTAGTAAAAATCCTGTGCCAAAAGCAAACAAACAAACAAAGAGGAGTAATAATTGATAGTGGTGCAAATAGTTTTGACCACTGATTAGTTTAAACAAGACTGTATAAATTTTTTTTTCTGGTTGATTCAGTTAGCTCACATTCATAAAATAACAGAAGGGTAACAATACAAATTCTAATCTCATAGCTTAGCCATCTCTGGTTGTAATGAATGTGGACTGCAGCCTTCTTGTCCATATGGACAAGAAAGAATGGATGGACATTATATGATCTGTTCCCAAACAGGTAGTTTTAGAAGTTTATCTCTGTTGTTCCTTATCCACAGCAGAGTTACGTGATTATGTGCTTTGAGACAGACTAGTAAACTGAATTCAGGCTGTCCTTCATTTTTATTGACTTCTAGCAATGTTAATCAATAGACAATTAAAAGTTTATTCAAGGAATCTGTTAGAACCTATGGGGATCATCCATGTTAACTTCTGGAAAAAAAGTCAGGGTTTTCTCTTTTTTGTTGTTGTTGGTTTTTGTTTGTTTGTTTGTTTGTTTGTTTAACCTTTTAATCTAAGGCCTATAAACTACCATGACTAATTGACAATTTTTTTAAGTCCACCTACTTAAGTACTAATTCTTGTGTTGTGTGAGCTTGTCGTAGAAGTTCCACTTTCATCTCTAAGATAAGGTGCACTATATCAGTCATGTGCATGTTTCCCTTATTTTCAGCAGAGTCGTAGTAAATCACATTGAAAATAGATACACATGGTAGAAAATCACTGTGAAAACTATAGGCCCAAAAAAAGAAAATCAATAGCTCAAACACGGAAAATGACAGCTTGTTTCTTTCTTCACAAAAAAATTTTAGTCTCTGAAGTACTATAGTCTGTCTCTTTTATATAAAACAAGTCTGCATCTGGTCTTACATTTCTTGGACAAAGATTCCCTTGACATGTCTTTTTAACAGATGATTACAATCAGAGTCCCATGTAATTCAGTAGCTGTTTTCAAAGAAAGCTTAATCTAATAATCTTATTAAATTCTTAGTTCCTTTGGAGTGCTTTTGAAGGATATTTAAGGCAAATCATTTCATTTTGGAACTCAGCTACTGGTTACCCTCATCCTTCCTAATGAAAATTTATTTCAACCCAATACTAGATTCACTATTTGTTACGTTTGATTGTTTTCTGAATAGGAGAATTTGTGAGCGCATATTAAATTCTCAGCAGAGACCATATGACCTGAAACAAACTACTTTATTTCTTTCATAAATCAAAAGATTAACTCTTTTCTGCTTGAATATCACCTTTTAAAATGGGAAAATATTTTACTGAATGTGCTATAGTTGTTCAGTACTTCAGTGAACTATAGAAAGTACATTTTCATAACAAGGAATATATATTTACGAAGACCTCTTAAAACTTCATTTTAAGAAAAAAAAATAATCTTTGATTAGACAAAGTTTCTTACTAGATACACCAACTCTCCTTATATAAAAGGATAACATTTTAAGGTTTCCAAGAGGAAATAGCTATCTAGGAGCTAGGAACAGGACTTGAAGGAAGAGTTCATACCTGTAGCAAGCAATTTATTATCAGAATACATAGATAGACCAAGAATGAGAAAATGAAATCATTATTATAAGAAACCATTTTTTTTTCATAAATGAAATGATTACTTGATGAAGTCCCAGAGCTAATGAGACACCTGGTTTCAGATCTTTTAGGAAATTGTAAAATTCTGAGAACTGCATTTCATTTTAAAACTGAATATATTTATACATATATGTATGTATAATGTATATATATGTTTTCATTTTCACACTGAAATAAGAGTAGTTTGGCAGGAAGTCAGGACTAAGCAGCTTTGAGAGTCACATATGTGTTGGGTTCCTTGGGTCTAGCCAGCTGGCCCCCTGGGAAAGGAACAAGGCAGCTCTAAAGTTTTCAGAATGGGCCACTGCAGGATTGTGTAGCTCTGCTGCAAAATGCCAGCTGCCATCCATGGCCCCTAGTGAGCCACTGCAGAGCTGTATGTGCCCGTGGCTTTTCAGACCCAGCCATGTGCATGGGGCTTCTCCCACGCAAATTTGGAGGGCCGCTCTCCTTGCAGCAACACCTCCATACACCATACTTCCTTGCAGCACCTCCTCACACCATACTTCCTTGCAGCACCTCCTCCATATGCCATCCTTGCTGCTGTGGACTTTCAAATGTTGGTGTGCCCTAGTGTTGTCCTGCAACCGCTGACTTTGAAACTGACAAGTTTTCCAGTGACCTTGAGAAAGGACACCTTTTACTGCCAGAATCCTGAATCTCAATAGAAGTTTGCTGGAGCAAGTGCATTTCCATGAAGCTTTCATTCTGTTTTATTTTTTAGAATAACCAACCCAGCAGACACAAGCAAGCCGACAAACAGAAACAAAACAAAACCAGCAAGTAAACAAACAAACAAACAAACAAAAACTTGACGCAAACCTCCTAATTGTTTGCACACAGACAGCCAGTGTCAGAGACAGGAATAGTTCTAAGTTCCAAGTCAGTGCTTTAGGTATAAGGATGTTGCTTCCTTTTGGTGGACATTATGGCATTTATTTGATGCTGACTGTCCCCAGTCTTCCAGTGCTCCCTCTTTCATGCCTTTGGCTTTGTGCAAACATCTCTTTCCCCACATTGACTTCTATTAAGTGTTGGCGAAAAAATGTAATCAGCACAAAATTCTGATTTCATGGCAAATGGTCTTTCAATTAGGGTGATAATCTAACTTATAGGTCAGATATTATACATTTCTGTGCCTCTCATTTCATTGCTTACCTAGGTAAGCTGGCTGCACAGGGGAAGGTTGCTATGTGCATTTGCAGAGAGGTCCTTCTCACAGCTGTAGGTGTCCTCTCTGCAGTTGTGGCTGCCACTTCACAGCTCTGAACTGCAAGTGTTGAGCACACCGTGGAGCACTGGAACAAATGTCTCTAGATAAATCCACTCTCCAGGAGAAGAAAGTGCAGTTGTGTCATATGCACAACTCTAAATGTGATGATGAGTTCTGGGGAAAATACAAACAAACAAACAAACAAAATAAAACAAACAAACAAACAAAAAAACCTAAGTACTTTAGAGTCAAGAAAGTTCCAGAGAACAACTACTTTAGATAAACTAATGCTTTCTTTACAAAACACTTTTAGTGTTCAACTGTTTATCCTTGTTAGCATATTTATTATTCTCCTACTTAAATACTTTGATGACCTTTAATCATGAAGGATATTTTTAGACAGATTGGATGTTTAGTGTATACTTGTAAACAAGCCTTCATTTCTGCTCCAAAATGCAATCAAAAAGAAAAACAGGTCAATTAAGTTTACTTCTAAATCATCACAATTTTTTATCTGAGGTTCATAATCTGAAAAATATGAAATTAATTTCTTATGAACTTTGCAAGAAATGTGGAGAGGTGGACTAACATTTTAAAACACACATTTTGCAACTGATCCAGATATGTCTTTCAGGAAAAAGATTATACTTTTAATCCTAAGTTCTGTTTAACTATACCACGACTGATAGGTTGTGTTTGCTCTTTCATCATGTAGCAGACATTAACATAAATAATGCTTGCTGTGTAGCCACAGCTGCACAGACTACTGAGCAGGTTACAAACCTTTCCAATAATTTGTGCATCTTCTCAGACCGTTAAATAACTTGCTGGTGTCTGTGCTGCCTGGTTGCCAGTCAAACTCCTCAGTTTTAAGCAAGCTCATGTATCCTAGCATGAGGGTGTAAACTCCAGCATGGTCTTCGTTATCTTTCAGGACCAGCACCTTATGGGTACTGGACTGACAGGCACATGTAATATGTCCTTTGTTCAAGAAAAAGTGTGAAATGAAAAGTTTCCTTTTAAATCATAATAATGTTTTGTTATGTTTAGGTGTCTGAACCAGTGGGGAAAAAAATCACAAAAATACCACATGTAATGGCACTCTGGGAGGGTTGAGGTTTGTATCTGTATACTGTTTTTTCTGGTATTTGATCTATCTTTAACTACCATGCTCTGCTGCACTATCTTGCTTCGGAAATGACTGATGTCATATCTCATTGTGCTGAATACAGGAAGGGAGTTATAAGGAAAGCTTTAAAGGAAATCTTTATCCTTTTTCTGATTTCATATTCTTGCCTGTTTTGTGCTTTTGTATTTTTTTTTTTTTTTCCCTTATGCACTTCTTTGAAGGACTGGTCCTTCTTTAACCTGTGTTATGACCCCTGTTATAAATAAACAAGATAGACACATTCTTTTTACAAATTCAATTCAATACAATTCAATATTATCCATTTTAGTGTTAATATTTTTCTAGGGGAAAAAAAAAAAAAGGCCCCACTGACCAAGATTAAATGTTAGTGTTTACACCATTCTCAAACCAAAATCCCGTGATCAAGTGTGTTCCTGACTTGTTGAATAACAGTTTGCATTAGGGCTTAACAATATGCTGTATGTATAAATAAAACATGTTTTCTGACACATTTGTCAGACTGAATCTGAATTACAGCTCCAACCTGCAGGCACAAAGAGTGCATCCTGTTTCAGAACTGAAGTGCAGAGGCTGTGGGTTTGATTTGTTTTCTGAGAAAAGGCAATAAAAAATCTGCTGATATCAGTTATAGAATGGGAAAAATATCTAGAAATTCATTATTTAGGCATTAACCACAGAAAGCCTTAAAGTAACAAAGCTGCATTAGGAAAAACATATTGTTCTGCTATGAATATGAGGGGAAAATACATAAAGAAACATAAAGAAGGAGTGCAATATAAATAAATAAATAGTGTGAATGCTTAACAATATTCGGGGAAGGCAATTTTTTAAAAATTCATTTGCTTTATTTTTATGAATTTGAATAACTAGAGGAACACACCTTTCTCACCTTCTACTTAGCATTTTTAATAAGATCTAAAGAGCCCCCTCCTCAGGTTCAAATTTATAGCGTAGAGTTCCGGATATGATCACCTGTAAATTTGTTTGTTACATTTACTTTTGTTACATTTATGACAACCACAACTGTCAAGCCATCTTCTTAACTGCTAGTGTTGCATTCGCATTTGATCTTAGTAAACTAATGGTCACAGACAATTACAGAGCTTGTTGTAAGCATCAATGACTTTGCAGGTGACGCAAAACTGGGAGAAGCGATATGCCAGGGGGTTGTGCTGCCGTCCAGAGGGACTAGGACAGGCTGGAGAAATGGGCAGACAGGAGACTCAAGAAGGTCAACAACAAGAAATGCAAAACCTGACACCTCAGGAGGAACAATCCCAGCTGGATTGCCACCCAGCTGGCAAGCAGCTTGGAAGAAAAGGAGATGGGCTCCTGGTGGCCACTAAGTTCAACATGAGCAAGAAATGTACCCTTGCCACAAAGAAGGCTAATGGCAAACTGGGCTTCATTAAGAGGAGTGTCACCAGGAGGTCAAGGGAGGTAATTTATACCTTCTTCTCATCACTGATGAGGCCACACTTGGAGTACTAGCTCTAGTTCTGGGCTCCCTGTTACTAGAGAGACATAAACATACTGGAGAGAGCCCAAAACATGGCCACAAAGAATGAAGGGACTAGAGCATTTCTCCTATGAGGAGAGGCTGAGAGAGCTGGGACTCTTCAGCCTGGAGAAAAGAGGTCTTAAGGTGGGAAGTGGCAGAGGGGCAGGGGGACTTACCAATGTATACAGCCTCCCTCCTTGGAAATCTTCAAAAACTACCTGGACATGGTCTTGTACAACCTGCTCTAGGTGTCCCTGTTTGAGCAGGTGGTTGGACCAGATGATCTTCAGAGGTCCCTTCCAACCTCAGCTGTTCTGTGATTCTGTGACTTTGAATTCTATTGTATTCACTTCTGCTGGAGCAAGAAGACACCAGAGATACAGTGCTTTGAATCTGGGTTATAATTGTCTTCTGAGGCTGAGCTTGATATGGTTGTGTTCATATTTCTTGATTAGATTATTGGAAGGAAGAAGAAAACAGTAGAAATGTCTCCTTAAAGGGGATTGGTCCTGAGCCCTGTGTAGGTAGGGAGCAGTTGTAAATAAAGACACTTGACAGTTTAATACTTTTACTGGCAACACTTTTCATCTTTTAAAAATCATTGAATCTATAATAACAGTGATTTGCTACTTATCAGCTATTAAAACATTTGCTCACAAAACCCTTTTGGATTTCCATTTCTTGATAAGTAAATAAAAATCTTCCACAGAACAGAATACATGGCTTTGCTAATATAATTTTATTAGTTTATTTCTCTGTTTCCTTTTTGGTGCCATTAGCTTTCTTAGCCTTTGTTTTACTCAATTAATTTGCTGTTTTTTTTCTTTTCCTTCTGAATATATGGCTTTGTTTCCAATTGTGTTGTATGTTAAGTTTTACCTCAGTTTATGTTTATTTGTCTTATACATTTCTAAATAAATTAATTTTATTCTTTTTGTTGTTGTTTACTCTTTTTTTAGTTTGTGTAGGACTCTAATGTTTCTAGTAGACTGAACATCATTGTGGCTTTGTGTCATGATGGAAAGTGAATGTGCCAAAATCTGGGAAAGTGTGGTGGTGTGCTCTTACCCTCCAGTGCTCAAGCAGAATAGCAGGATACCATCAGTGGGGATTGTGATGCCTGCATCCTGCTTAAGCAGATAACCATCAGTGATGGCATGATGGATGCTCCAATCCTAATGGCTGCATCCAATTCAAAGTGGATTTGGGGAAACAAGATAACAAATAGACAAGGGCTAATCTGGGAAATGAATTCTCCCCCTTCTTCCCCCTAGCCATAGTGCTAGCCAAATTTGACAGAAGGTCTGACTCAAGCCAAATTTGGACAAAGCTAACATCTGTATACAAATATGACCATAAGTCAATCATTTTACTCCATAAATACTGAGCAGCCCAAAAGCTCTTTGAGCTCTCCTAACACAGCAGTGGGCTATATACCAGGACCTCCCCTAGGGCAGAGTCGCCTCTCAGGGTTACTTCTGCAGATTGAGAGGACCCTTATCGCTACAGATAGCATGCTGTTACTTTACCAGTCCTCTTACCAACTAACATACTGTAATTGTGCTTTGTGATCTCACTTTATAATCTTAGCTAAGTAGCATACAGGATAGATATGTAATGCATATAATGCGTATAATCCTTTAGACATAAACCATTGACCAAGTCTGGGACTAGAATTGAATTCAGCCACACCTAAGCTCCTTACCTCTTTGGTTCGAGGAGTTTATAAAGCAAGGAGGTACACTCTGAACCTCAAGATTTAATGGGAGGGTCTCCTTGATGTAATGAAGGGTTTAAGAGTGGCACAGTGACCAAAAAAACTGGGTTCACCAAACCCAGTTCATTATGTAGTCTCTCTGTAGTATATAATGTCTTTCCTTTAGTGTCTTTGATTAGTATATAGCATCTTTTATACAATGATTAATTAAATATATCTTCCAATTATAATCAGGTGTACCTTGCTATCATCAAATCTTTGTTAAGTCACATAAGCTTTGTTAAATCATTTCTTTATATCACTAAATGATATTGCTGCTTCCCTCTCTTCCAAGTGAAGTGCATATCATTTCCACCCATGACAGAAAGTGCTGTTTCATTGCCAGCTATGGCAGAAACCAATAGCTCACCAAGATATCTTAGTGCTGATTCTAATATCTGATGTGAAATGATACCAAAGTTAGAAAAGCAGAATACCCTAAAATGTTATATGCTGCAGTATATTACTATTTAAAAGGTGAATCACAGAATATCCTGAGTTGCAAGGGACCCACAAGGATGATCGAGTCCAACTCCTAAGGTGGTTGCACATTTCGTAGGCTGAGACATTTTATACAGCTGTGGATCTTGCATGTCTCTTTTATTTTTCACATCTTTAACACAGTCCTTTTCATGAGCTGCCCTATTCCTTTCTGTTTTAAAGATTCCCTAAAAACTCCATTGCACTTCAACAAAGAAGGAGATTTGTATACTTAGTTCCTTACTCGTTTTATTTATTTATTTGCTTGTTTATTTATTTATTTTCATTTTGTTCTCTATGTCAAGAGATCTGTCTAGGAACATTGCGTACTTCTCTTTGCCTGGGCCATAACAATCCCTGTATTTCTCTTTCATTAGGAGTTTTCTGTATCCTTTATTTTGCTCTCAACTTAATCAGATTCACTGATTAAGTACAGAGGAACATATGGAGGAATTTGCATGCATTTCCTGTTTCTAACTCACCCCACCCCACCCCACCATCCCCAGTTCATAATTTCTGTTGTCACATGCAAGTTTCTTTTAATACACTTCTACTTGTAGATGCTTTGTGACTTTCCCATTAGCCATCCTTTCTTTTTCTCCATCCTCTCCCTCTTCATGGCAGGGGTTTTTATTTGGCTCCATTTCTCCCCTTAGCCCTGTAAAAATGTTTTTGTTTCTCCTTCCTGATCTAATAATCTTTCATTTTTATTTCCCTTCTGGGAATTACATGATTTGAGGCATAGATACACAGTGAGTAATATGAAATTATGCATTATAGGAATACTTAATAGTGCAGATTTGAGACAGCTCATGTGTGGATAAATGGGCATATTTTTAAGGAATACAACTTGCTACTGAATCAGTAAAGCTCAGGATAAATGAGCAAAAAAAATTTTTTCTGACAACGCAATGTTTTCAAGTGTTATATGTTATATTGCACCATACCCAGCTTCCTCTCCTTTGTCATGTGTTTTCTGGAGTACTGAGTAACCTTGACACACTCTGGAGATGATCTGGGTGGTTTTCCTCAGGGAGATGGCTGTGTCGGTGGTGGTGGCTGTGAATGAGAAGGGAGAGGAAAAGAGAAAGGAGTCTTCACTTACTGAGATCAGGCTCTGGCCTCTAGGACTGTCTCAAAAAAAAAGTGTCATGCCATGCTGCTGACAGAGCAGAACAGGTTTCTTTGGATACATTGCTTTTTCCATTACTCTCCACTTGCTCCTCAAAGTTGCTTCAGCAGCAGGAAGTAATAATTCCTAGCTATCACATACCATCATGAGTGCTTGACTATTGTAATTTTTAGCTAGTGCCACAAAGAAATGGGCCTTGTTTTTTGTTTGGTTGTTTTTTTCCATGTCTTTCCTGAATGGTGCAATGCAAACAGCCTTGGTACGCATTTGTTGCTTGGACTGCCTTGCTCAATATGGTCACCGTGCCACTCTTAAAACCTACCAAGAATCAGTTTTTCTCCAGGTACCCAGCCCCCTTAGCTGGCAGACAGGGACAGGGAGCAGAGTGAAACCGTAATAATCCAAGAGAAAATAGTCAGTTACCTGTTACATCTCTCAGACATACGCAAGTCTATAGGGCAAGCTGGGATACACCTGAGAGTACTGAGGGAGTTGGCGGAAGTGCTCACCAAGCCACTTTCCATCATTTACCAGCAGTCTTGGCTATCAAGAGAAGTCCCAGTTGGCTGGAAGCTAGCAAAAGTGCCGCCCATCTACAAGAAGGG
>VXAL01007877.1:0-21611 GCA_013399475.1 Chauna torquata
TCCCAGCCAAAACCATGACAAGCGTCCAGAGCCATCGAGCATATAAATCCATTCTTACCTGCAACCTCTCCTCCAGACTGCTCCAATCATGTTCTTCCAAGAAAACTTATATAGGAGGCTTACACAGAGATTTTTTCTGTGGCACATAAAGGATTTGTTCCTCATTTTTACCCTAAACAGGAAGGCATATTTCTTAAAGTCTGTCATTTTTGTCAACTTTTTTTTTAAACACTTTAAATTCCATAGTAAAACAAAGCTGCATTCACAGCCTTCAGAAGAAATAAAATCAAAAGAATCTTGCAAGAAGGCCTGTACAGGATAAGGAAGAAAGTGTAGTTTCCTGACACACTTACAGACAGGGCTTATGTATATGGGAGAAAAGACCAAAGGACCAAATTCTGGCCACCCTCAAATCTATACTGGATGTGGGATCACACTAATATAAATAGGAAGAAAATCTTCCAGTTTAACTCACATATGTACATATTAAATTATTTCATAACCTTAATAAGTTTCTTAGCTACCTTCTAATTTAAACACAACACATCAATGTAGGTATGGTACACCATACAAATCAGCAGGACAACTGCAATGAGAATTATTCTCCTGTTATTGATTATGTCAAGCCACACAGAGATGCAGATAAAAAAAATAAAACAGCTCAGATATACAGCCACCTCAGCTAGACAGACCACACAAAACAGCATGTCTCTGCACCATCCCTGTTGCTTGTGACAACTGCAAAATGGATGCTTCTCTTTAAACTGGCTCTCCTCATCCTCAGCTGCCGGGGACAAGTTAGTTTGCTGGAATTCTCCTCCTCTGCAGCCTGTTTGCACTATGAGGTCAGCTCCTAAGAGGCAAGTGGATTTTTTCCTCCCCAGCTTTAAACATCACCTTTCTTCAAAGCATCTTTCTTTTCCTCACTCCCTTCTCTCCAGATCACCTACTGGCAGTCTCCTTCAGAGACCACATCTTTCTCTTCTTAAACTTTTCCTGCATTTCTTTCTATTGGCAGCTCTCAGATTGCTAGTTCCAAAATTCATGAACTATGGGTCAGATTCTAAAATATCATGAAACGTCAACTACACAAGGCTTAAAAATAACAGCTGTCTGTAGTTTGGGGTGATTCCTGCTTGCTCTCAGTATGCGTGTGTGATGTTTACAGCACAGCAACCCTCACACCTTGTAGTAAGTACAGAGATTTTGGCTGCTGCTGTGGAACCCTCAGATGAAGCCCCTGTGGAGAAATCAGATCCCATTGGGATTGGTACCACACCAATGCGTAGTAAGAGACAAACCCCACGCTGTGCAGCACCCACAAGGCTGGCCCTTCGTTCGGTAAGAACAGCTTTCAACTGGACAGGACAGGATTTAAACTGGTGATCTTCCCATGAAATACTCCACAGCTTGCTTAGCCAGGAGCTAAGGCAGAGCATTGCAACTGAAAGTCCTGTGACCCACCATCCTCTGCTGGGCCTCACAGGGACAGAGGGCAAACAGCTTTTCTGGCAGCGTGTGAAGCTTCACAGCTTTTGAGGGCCTCCTGCACTTGTCAACACTGAACCTCACAAGCTTCACCAGTCATTTCTACAAAGGAAGAGGCTGTTCTGATCCCAAGAGTGATGCCACTACTCAGTGGTCAATTATGTTTTTGGTGAAGGAGCCTCCTGATGCATTATCCATTCTACAATGCTAAAAAGGTTGTACAACCTCATCTTCAAGTATTTAGTGCTCCATACACAGACACAAGTTGCACATTCTGTGGGTTGGTTATACAGTCCAAATACTTGATGCCAAAAAACTAGAGAAAAAACCTCCAGCAAATGAGATTGAAAAAAGTCAACAACGGTCAGCTTGAAAGTTATAAGGAGTGCCCACAAACATAACCAAAAAGTGCGGATGCCTTCTCAATGTATAAGCACCAGAAAAGGATTAATGAATGTCTAACTACACCTGAAACAGCTTGTATCCATCTATCCCCCCCCGAAAAAAAGCTCAAAGGAAACTCAGAAAAGAACAAGCTTTACGTCAGTCTAACGTATTTGTGTATTTGGGATTTGGGGAAAAAAATATTGGACTTTATAACCAGAGGGATGGTCGTCATCAGAATTAATGCTTATAAGTTGTGCGTATGTATATAGGTATATATGATTCTGTTAAGGAAAAACAGCATAGTTCTAGTAACTCTGAAGTCTTACTTTTCATTCTGAAATCAATTAAGGAAAAATCCAAGTACTCAGATATTTAATAATCACAGTAAAAGCAGTGTCATGGCCAAACAGAAAAAGAACTGTTTTTGCTGAAAATGTGCCAACAGGAAATAAACAGCTTTCTGGATAAGTAATAATCAACATCAAACTAAACTGCAATGCCATTAGGTTTTACAAAAGACAGAGTGGGATGTGTGGAAAGATTAGTACAAAAAAAAAAACAAGCTATAAAAAGCCCAGATACCTGACAGAAGAATGAGAAAAAGGCACGGCCCAGTGTTCTGCAAAAATGATTCAAATAAATCTGTACTTTGGCAAATACGAAAAGGAAACAAAACATGCAGTAGAATCCAGTTATTTTTCCTTGCTATTTCATTTAACAGCAATAATATCTAAGGTCATATCTCATATAAACTTGCCTTAAATAGAAACATTTTGCTTTTGTTTACATTAAGAATGGATAGTGAAGTCATAATAGTTTGCTCTTGTGTTGCTCTCATCTTGTATGGTTCTTCACAAAGTAATAAATTTTCTAATTAAAAAAAGAAAGCTTATACAACACCAATGAGTGTTATAGGTAGCGAAGACAGTTTTACTGGCTTATAGAAATTGAAACAGGAAGACGACTACAAAAACACTATGAAACTTTGCCAGTACGCTCATATTATTCACAAGAATACAAAACTCTCAGGCTACTGACTCCAAATCATCATCTTTCTTCTACTGTACCATATTTTTGGCAAGGCTTATGAGCAAAGTTTCCACCTCTCAACACCATTAGGTTCCCATAGTATACTGCCAGTCAGCTTTGTTGAAACAAAATAGCCTTTACAACTTTGACTACTTTTCAAAAGTTTCCATTAGGCTGCAAATAAAAATCACTTAATAGGGTGCTTTTACAGGCTGCATGAAGGGTGTTTTCACAGGAGTCTTTATACATAATTTTTATATATATAAATATATATACACATATACAATTAATTTAAAAGCAGGGTTTTTTTGTTGTTGTTTTTGTTTGTTTGTTTGTTTTTGTTTTTCCCCTGAAGAGAAAGAAGAAAACACTAGAATTTTTCAAGAGAGATAGGTGTTATCTGGTTTTGGATTTACAGTACCATTACTTGAGTTACTTCGAAAGATCTTGTAGTAGTCACCTTGAAGTTCTGACTGCAGGTATAAAATATCATATCTGATCGTTTCCACTATGCACTCAGGAAACTGTGCCCTACATCTTCTTATGTTGTCCTTTCTCTTTTTTCCATACATTGATGTTTCCACCAATAATATTCACGCATCAGACAATTCAGCACCTTCAATATATGTTGCCATGCTCTGTACTGTGTTAAGAGCAGGAAAGAAGATGCAGATCTCTGGCAAAAACGTTCTTTCAGACAAAATTCAGATCAAAGTGTTAGCATTTATAATGAAGTACCACCATTAGAATGAAAAAAAGTCTAGGTAATAGCTGTGACAATAACTAGAGTAAGACTGTATTTAAACGTCCCCCTTCATTACAAACCCATTTGGCATCCATTCTAATAGCCAGCCTATTCTCAGAAAAAAAATTATTTGATGTGCCAGTGGATGTCATACGTGCCTTGTACTTTTATAGCACTTCTACTGTAATTCAACATTAATTACATTTCACATTAATGTACTAAATAGTGCTGCAGTATGAAATGCTCCTACCTTGTAAATGAGAAAATTAAGCTCACTTTTGTCTGTTCCAATCCCATTTTACTGTTACTAGACTTCAATATCGGAACTACCCTTTTTCTGTTGTATTACTAACATCATGAACACATAAAGTGCAGCTCTGACACAGAAGAGACAATTTTGCTATCCTTTTCCCAAAACAAAACAAAAAAAATCACGCTAATTTTCATCCCTGCTATATCATTTTATATGCTTTCCTGTTTTAGAGTTCTTACTGAGATCTTGAAAGAGAGGTAGGCAGAAAAAAAGGACTAATGGAGAAATAGATTCTGGTCAAAGATATAGAAATAAAAAGCATTCATGACAGCAGACTACTGGTGAACGATTAAGAAACATGTCACTTCACGTATACCCTGACTCTGTCTCAGTTAGTATGGCATTTGCTCAGAGATGTCCAGTATTTATTTTCCCCAAGCTGCGTTTTTCAGAGCAACACAAGATTAAAAAAAAAGACCAAAGAAAATAGCAGTTGGAGGTTTTTGATCTTTTAACAAGTCATAGACAGCCATCCTTGCTAAAGTGAACATGATTGGTATAGAATAAGGAAATCTAAAAGGGAATAAAAAAATAGTACAGTGAAAGACAATAATTTTTCCCCAGATGCGTAGAAAAAAAGTAATCAGGACACTTTTTAAACTTGTTCTGACAGCCCATCATTGACACAGTTCAGAGAGAGGAGTCTTACCAATCCTCTATTTGTAGGAACGTGTTTTCCTTGACTGCATCGCATCAGTACACAAGGTATTTTGTAGCCTTTCTGGGGTACCTGCACATGTGTGAAAGCCTTAGGTGCTTAGTGTGGTCAGACAGGTTGAAAACCTATGTTCTTTAAACACTTTTGCTGAGCAGTTCTTCTGTTAAGTATTTATGTCAAATGTGGCTCTTCTCAAACAGAAGCTGAAGGAACAACAGGACGAAACAAAATAAAAGGGCAAAACAAGAAAGCATGAACAAGAGGTGAGCTTTAAGGTCACCCAGGCTTCCTCAGTCCTTTAAGTCATTCTCATCCTCCTTGCTGACCCTTTGAGCTAAGCTTTCCAGAGACCATCAAGCAAATGAGACAGTCAAGTTAATGCCTCCTTGTGCTAACACTCTCCCAGAATAAACATATGGTTGGAAAAGACTGTACAAGCCTTTGGTTCCAGAAAAGCTTTGGGAATATTAGACCAAGAATTTCTATACCTGTAAATCGGTGTTACAGCATTTGACTTGCTACAGTTTTAGCATGGACCCTCATGAGATGTTGCTTGACTATGGCAAGGTTGTCAATGCTAGACCAGAAGTCCTGATCTCTTCATCAGTGAAGGTGGAAAAAACTACATTTCCACAAGCAATTGGCTTTCTTATGTTGCCAGTTGTGTCCACACCGAGGAATCAAAGGATGTGAGTCCTGTGAGACCCCCAGCTACAACAACCTAAGGCCACTTAGATGGAGAACACTCAGATGGGCACTCCGCGGTTTTTGCTCAAGAACTCATTTGATTCACCCCATCTCTGCTTGGGAGGGAATGGGAGGAGAGGTCTTGATTATCTATGGTCAAGTACTTAGGACCTTTAAAATATCTCACACTGACCACCTAAACACATAGACACACAAAATCCTTACCCACTTTTGTAGCTGCAGGAAAAATATTGTGTCAAGCAATATCTGGGAGAAAACTGGAAAATAAAACTACAGCAGAGAACAGTAGAAAGAGAAAGGATGAAAGAGGAAATAACAGGTTGAAACTAAAGGAGAGTTATAAGGTCTTCATTCATTTCTGCCTTTCAAGAAAGGCAAGAGACCCATACAGCAGGCTCCTCCAGAGCTAGAGACACGAGCAGCTACCTCCAGAACTGGGCTAGGTAAATGTGGCTTTTCAAAGTAATGCCTTTATAATCCATATTCTTATTCAGCAGCAGTTTAGTCATGTCATTTTCCATCTGGAAAAGGAGAGAGAAATAGCAAGGAAGATATTGCTGGTTTATACCCTGTTGTGGAGTCTTTGTGTACCACACGCTGCGTCAAACAGGGCCACAAAAATTGTGGAAAAAAATGGGGACATTTCTGGGGAGAAAACTTGGAGATACTGCATAATAGCTGTTTAGCAGAAGTTTTATGAAGGTAATCCAGCTGTAATATTTGGAGTATTACTCATAAATCTTAGAAAGTATTAAAAAGTTAATGTTGAACCTTAAAGCTCCAATACAAATAACTCTGATAGGTAGATGCTTGTAGTTTCCAGGCCTCTTTCAAAAAGAATAATTTACAGTTTCTCAGTAAAATAAACATTTACTGCATCCAGGAAACATTATAAACAGAATAAAATGAATAATTTTTGAAATACTAAATAAGCTTTCAATAAAAACTCCTAATAATTCTCCTACAGTTAGTTACACTATTGCTGGACACGTTGCTGTTACCGTGTATTTAAATATAAGGCTTCAATACAAGAGCCATATTTTTGCAATTTAGCATAAACCTACAAAAGTTTCTTGCTGAATTATTAGGTTATTACTGTGACCATAGTATGTACATAACATATCCCTAACAGGCATTACGGAGCTTGAGAAAAGGGATGGTGCTGGAGCTCGCTATCAAACACTTCACAATTAGTCAGCTAAGCGTCAGCCAGGTATCTCCGCATATGGCAACACTGCAGTCCCGAGGCTTAAGCTTGGCTGAAAAATGGTATCTACAGCCTTTATTCAAAAGGACTGAAAGTATCAGCGTGCCACACACACAGCAAAAACTTATTATGCATGGATCAGCCACTGAGCCCATAAAGATTTCTTTAATATTCTCCCTCCACAGTAAGAATTTCTTCCACCATTTCAGAAACCACGACTGTGTTTTGGACCTGTAACGAGCTTCCCTAGCACAGCAGCCTACCCTAAGCTGTGTAGGTACAGACTCACAGTATCCTATGAAGGTCTAATGAGTCTTCTTCACTGCTTTTTCTGAGCCAAAATCAGACACTATAATTGCAAAGCTCTTTATTTTGGCCAAAATACAAATGTTAATTAATAATACAAATCACCAATACTCCATGCAGATGAAGTATATTGTACTTTCAAAAGTTGTCTTCACAGCACAACGATGTTAGAAGGAAAGCTCTTTGCCGGTGGAGGTTAGCCTTCTGGGATACTGCAAAGGGATACGATATCTCCCTGTTAGCCCATTTAAGACTTGCCTGGCAGGTCAGTTGGGTTTAATATAGATACTATTGTTACACTAGCTAAAAATGAAAAATCACTAATAGAAGACAAAACACAGAAGTTTTCTCTTCTGACAGCTCACGCTCCGTAGTCACTTTGCATGTAATCAAAGTGGTCTTGTCAAAATTTGTCACCAAGAATTTGCAGTAAAAATTCTGGTTATGCTAATCTTGTCTTCGATTATCCTTAAGAGCATTTTCACAGGTGCTGCCCTAGGGAGCTGCACAAATCCTGACATTTAAAAATCAGGCATCTGACATTTGGAATTACTTAGAAATACCCTAACAGCAGCTCAAAATAGAGGCTGTGTATGTGTGGGTGTGAATGCACGCAAGTGCACGGCTTTTCTATGAGAAACCTCCACCTTTCTTAGTGCCAAGTCTTTTCTCCAAGCCACAATATGTTTTCTACTTTAAGTTCAATAATAGCAAGTTCACATTCAAGATTTAACCTGGGTCAGTGAAAGAGGACAACTGAAATGCTAATTGCTTCAAAGTTACACTATCTGCTGGCTGTTCAACATTTGCTGCACACACTGGTATGGGAAAGCCCAGATTGCAAGAGGATCCACTGCGACTTCTAATAGACATTGCAAAGCCTGGTTGGACAAAGTACAAATAAGCATTCACCAAAAACTGATCAGTTCTGGAGTTGAACTCTCTTTAGCAAATGTTAAAAATAGTTTTTGAATACAGTTCAGGTCTTGCAGTAGTTTACAAGACATAAGAAAACCACAAGTATGTCTGCTGTACAGATCAAATATTCAAGGCTACGATATACATGACATGATATACAATATCACCAAATAGATCAGTATGAGAATGGAAAGAGAATTTGCTTCTCTTTACTCTGACCAGTATGCTAGTCATTATCTTGCCTCCTTTGAGTTGCTCCAGAATATACTAACATCACCGCTTAATATCCCAGTTTAAAACACGTTTTAGATGCATTTTATGAAACCATAAGAAATACTAAAATGAAATTGAAATAGATTTTCTGAAGATGGAAAAAGCACTACACTAATAATTACTTAACACTGCAGACAGAAGTCAGAGAGATCTGTCTAGCTTTGTATTTAGACTCCTCTTACAGGAAACTCACCAATTAAGATTTCTCTCCCTTGCATACCCCTATGATTCTTTTAAGAGACAGCAGAATTAGCACAAGGTCTCCAAAGGGGATGACAATTTGTGCTGGCAGTTAGATGCTGAGTTATTCTTGTTTCACAGCTTTAAAAAAAAAAAAGGAACTGGAATGGCAATGATAACTTCTTGGTACATGAGGTAGAGAGAATTATTATGCTCACATCTGGTCTTCAGAGCATAACCCTTAATGTGTATTGTGTTGAAGTCCCAGTCATTTTGGGTCAATACTAGGACACTTTCATAGCTTGCCATGAATGTTAGTTTATTTTCTGTAGCTCAGTAGTTACAGCCAAGCCACATTTGGCAGCAATTTGCATCTTTCTACCATACTTTGAGATCCAAAGCAATCACAGCAAGGAAGTTCACATGTAGCTCCTAGCCTCTGAAGAGGGCGTAAGTCACCCTATGGCGAGCTAGTCACAGCTCAACTGCTTCTGGTATGCAGGTTAATTCAAAGCTACCTGTTTTGGCAAGCAATTAATGCCATGCTACAGGCATGCCTGAGTCCTCACTCTCTGGGCCTTGTTTACCCACAGGATGGGTCCCATAGCAGAATGCACAGAAGTACAGTACTGGAAAGAAAATGACAGTGACAGATGCTTTATCAAGCTACAGAAGAGCCCAGACAGGAAATGGAGTTGCACCCTGGGTGATCTTTATAGAAATAAAGGTCAAGGTTCAGTGGATGAATTTAACAGTACAAAAAGAACCACTTTTTATTCTATATTGGTTATTTTTAATGAACATTGTATCTGACTATTTTTGGAGGCTGGACTTTTTTCTTATTATGCCTGTGAGGAGAGAGGAAATAAAGCCTTCGGAATAATGACAGCGCAATGGAGCAACTGTTCTGTGAATGCAGACATTTCCAAAAAAAAAAAAACACCAACACACACATATCCTCAAGTCCTGTGCTGTAAAAAGCACTCAGAGGAAAATGGAAAACACTTTTAAAGGACTATTGTTGCCAACCCCAGTTGAAGGAAAAACAGTGTCATTAAACAATCCAAGAGAAAAATATCCAGCTGCAATCAAACACCTTTTCAGCAACCTGAAAGTGAAGCTATTTAGAAGAATGAAAACAGCTGACACTTCCCCATTGCTGTCCCTTGACTCATCTGTCTAGATGAATCATGATCAAATAAATCCACATATTTGCAATGCTCTTTTTTATAAGGCTATGAACAAACTGCATTACCATACCATGGAGATTTCAGAATTCCAGCTAGACCAAAAATTTATTTCCAGTGTCCCATCTATTTTGCAAATCACTGCACCAAAAGTCTGCAGCATCCTCTCAGTTTCCTGCAGTACTCATTTTTCTGCTGTGCTTCAGTGAACAGCTCTCCAGCTGCACCTTTCTGCATCAGAATAAGATGAACATGGAGCAAGCATTCCCATCATCAAAATGAGGAAATCATTTCTCCTTTCCCCTCCATCTTTCTTTATATCCACTGACTGCCCCAGGTGCTTGCAGAAAACACGATATGTTCCTCTGATTGCCATTAAGAGACATGATGAAGCTACAGTCACTGTAGGAGGAAGTGCTCAAGCTTTTCGCTTACTGCCTCTCTCAGCTTCCACTTTTTTTCCCCTTACATCCTTGCTCTTTTCCCTCAGAATAGAACATAAGCATCATATTTTCTTTCTTAAAGATGAGAAAATTGCACATTTTGTGTGTTAGAATGTCTTAAAGCTTTAGTCTTCTAAAATCTGCTTGGAGTTTCTCTCCAGGAGTGACGAATCAGGATCAGTCCACAGGAGAGATGCTTTGTGTATCTACCTGGAGTGGCTGCTAGCAGCTCATCGTGAGCCTAGGGTTGGCTGAATGGGTTTTATCACAGCCAGGAAATGCAACACAGTCTGCACCTATAGGATCTAAAAAGATATAGGATCTAAAAAGATATTTAATATCTTTTTAGATTCAGTCACACCTCAGGTGCATTCTGGTCAGAAGAAAAGCATTGTGCAAAGTGTCACAGAAGAGGCAAGCTGGATGTTCTTGGAAAAAAGAAGTGGTGATTTACACCCTCACACCACTTCTTATCACTGTGAAGAGTCTTGCATAAGAACAGGCACTCAGGAATAGAGGCACAGCTAACCAAAGTTGAAACAGGTCATACTTTGCAAAGGGTGGAAAAGACCAAAGTTAACACACAGCCTGAGCTCTGCAGTCCTCCTGGACTCTCTTTTCAGTTGGAGGAGAAAAAAGCAGAAGATATTCTGAAGAGTACAATCTAGATGCTTTTTCTCAATAAGATTTCTTGTTGGCAGCTTTGCTGAACTGCTTGGTGAAAGAGTCTTGTGATTAGACACCAGTCTCTGCCTGGTCTGTTCTAAATTGTATTATTCTTTCTTCTTGTCATAATGTTTCCCTAATACACGTCTTCCTTTCCCACATTTATTTAAACAAATTTTATCATTTGCATTCTGATGGATTTACCAACTCCTCAGTGTACTCTACAGTTACATTTGTGTTCCAAAACTGCCCTGAAAATCAGCAGGACGACAGCAGCCTCGACATCCCCCTGAGAGCAGACGGCATAGTGAAAGCACCACTAACTGATGACACTTGCATTCAAAACAAGCAGTCTTGGATGCGGCTGCTTTATCCACCTGGTTTTATCCAGGAATAAGAAATCAGAAGAATGGCAGTAACTGGCAAATTTTGTTGGTATCATTAAATCACACCTTGAGAACTAGCCAAGCTACACATACTACACAGAAGTTTATAACTGGTCCTTCCCTGAGGGAAATATATTAATTTGATTAGTGTTGAGCCCATGTTCTTTTCATCAGCTACTACTAGCCATGTGGGGAAAAGGGCTTGCTGTGCACAGGTGGCTTGGATCTCTCTTCATGCTTTCAGGACCTCCACTTATGCCACTGGGACAGTCTATTACACACAGGGAAGTGATTCAAATTAATTTTCTCTGAGCTAACAAAACCATTTAATTTTGTCTTGCAAAATAAAACAAAAACTAGTAATGAGAATGGCTGAGGCTGCAGAAGCTGGTCAAAGGAGTTTGGGGCTCTTTAATGAGACTCTGCTTCGAAGAGCTCTGCTGGCTACCATTTTACAGCCCCAATGTGAGAGAATAAAGCTGCAGTTTGTTTACACTTGAACTCCTTTCCTCTGTCCTACTTCAAATGGTTCCCCACCACCTGCTTCAACTTTTGCTAGAATATTTTTTTTCCAGCTCTACCAGTAGAGTCAACTCAGTCCAGTATAAACACAGTAGAAACTAACATGGACATTAAGGAATGTGTGCCTGTAGTCACAGTTGCTACTAAAAGCTCTGTTCTCTTAATTTTGAAATAGAGTGAGATCTAAATAAGATTCCATGGCAGAAGTCATCACAACTAGTTTGGTTCTCTGCCATCACAGACCCAAGGAGAAGTAGCTAACACCTGACCTCAGGCCACCATTCACATTATTTTCAATGCAAGTCAGGGTAAAATAGGTAATGCAGCAACTGCTTTCAAATCTACAAAATCACAATGTACTCCAGTTTTATGCAGGCCTGTGTTCACACTTCAAAACATTCTCCATCTCCCATAGATGTCTCATATTTTTAGTAATAACTCTGAAAAATTATTCTGATTCAAGGTCTGATGTCTTCTACAACTTGTATTTCTCATGCCTCAAGCTCAAATTCACCTTCACCCCTGGGTGTATTACATCCTTCCAATTGATACCAAGAGGATCAATACTAGGAGAGACCTGTGGTTGAAAGTATTTGCAAAAATTAAGTCCAGCCTAGGAGCTCAGCCCTTGAAGAGGAAGCCAGACATCAGACAAGTAAGCTCTAAGTGCCAGCAGGCACTGCAACAGAACATCCACATCAATGCCCTTTGGATTAGGGTTGCAATAGTTCAGGTTTGTGTTACTTTAAAAAATATGCATAAAAATAGTTATCTCCACACACAGCAGTCAGTTTTCATGCAAAAAGGTACATACAGATGATTTGGAAAAATACATTTTCAGGGAGAGAAGCACCGATCAGCCTGGCCTCACCTCCTGCTGCGGTGCAACCTGAGGTCTGAGGATGTGGCCAGCTCCTCCGCAAAAAGCCCGTTCACTCCCTCGTGCATCTGCACCGGTACCTCCTACCTGTGCTTTCCATACGCTCCCTTACCTTCCTCTCTCCTGCACTCACTCCTGTCTCCAGGAAGAGAGCACTGCTGGGAGAGAAAGCCTCCCCATCTCCCTGCAAGAACCCCCAGGAGAGGGCTGATAACCGGGACCTGCTGGATGGAGCCAGCTGTGCACTGCACACAAGGGAAAACAGCACAAGGGGTTATTTTGGCTCCCCTGAGCACAGTACCTCATTTTTCTTTTGTGCTAGGCAAGACGACTTTTAGTACTGCTCATACCACAAGCTGGGGCACAGAGCCCATATGCTCACTTTCACTGTGGTTGCTGCTTAAGAGGCTTCCTGGCTTTCAAAGCAAGCTTATACAATCCATTTAATTATTTTATCAGCAAATATTCATTTACTAGAAAGCCCTAAGCTAAACAAACAAGAAGTCACTATGTGCTGAAAAATACTCTCAGAAAACCAAAGCCTCTTAACGCTACTTTTTAGCACTAGCATTTTCCCTATCCCATTTTTGTGTTAAGATTTCACAGTCCATTCTTAAATACTGCTGAAGTTCCCCATGTCCCACCAAGGGATGGGGTAAGCCCATCAAGGCTTACCACTTTGTGAAATGCAGCTTTAAATAATACGAATATAACGTTGGGAAGGAGCACTAGGATATATTCTTGTGCTGTGTTCTGATCCATCTATGACAGGATTGGAAACCAAGCAGAGAAATACTCTGTGGAATGTTATGGTACTTAAAGCAGGTACACTGAGGCGGATAGCTTTTACTTTTTTCCTCTTTATCAGGACATGTCACTGTAAAAATATCATAATCAGGAAAAAAATTCCCGTAATATTTTTCTGAAAAGTCACCTTTTTCATATTATAGTACAGTCACCATAACAACTTGATGCAACATCTTATTTAATAATCATTTCTCTGCATCCTTTTTAGCATTTTAGTTGTCATGACAACATGCATTTTATTTCATACCTATTTCCCAACACTCTTAGATGTGTTTTGATTGCTTTGAATGAAATAAGACTCAGCCTCCACTAAAAGGATCAGAAAGAAATCTGATGCAGTGTCTAGCAAATAAATCATCTTTTTGGAAAAACGTTCTAAAGCTGTTGTATAACATAACCACGTCTTTTCTGATGTACGTGTGATCACTTTAACAAAAAGCTCAATGCAAATAGTGTATTTGTAATGTCCAACATTCTGTCAAAGAAAAAGCAATAGCTATTGATTTGAGAGAGAGAGAGAGGAGCTGTTTAAACTACAGTAGGCATGCTTTCAATGGGTAGCTTATAGTGGAATATTGGCTTCAACCTCTCCTGCCCCACAGCTGGGTCAGAGAGTTTCATTAGATCAGGGTGCCATCAAAGCACAATGATGGCATTTTGCACTCACATATAACCTTAATCTAGAAGAATTCTGAGCCTCAGCAGAAAAAAAAGCTGTGCCAGCCTGATATTGACTTAAACTATATGCTGTGGTGGAGATTTATACTACTTTATTTTTAGTTATGAGGTGGTTGTCATGAAATCGTGACCTAATGTGCAAAAAGCTACCCAGTCACACTGACACTTTTCCTGTTCAGTGTCAGAAAAAAAGTTTACAAATTATAAACCAAGATTTCTAAATTATAGCATCACGAATAGTTAATTTAGGATCATTCATATAGATTAGACACAGGTCACTAAGTTCAACATGAAAATAAGTGTTTACAGACAAGTCAGGCCAAAGACTGAACAAGTCCTTGTCTCTCTCTTTTCCCCCCACAAGGCACCAACACAGACTTTGTTACCTAGAACCTACGCATTTCCCTCTGAAAGCAGTGCCACCACCTCATCACTTGAAGTGCAGGCTGCAGAGATCATCTCACAGCGCTCAGCTTTGTGTAGCTGTCTGAATTGTAAAATATTTACTAGCTGTGAAAACATAAGATCATCCCAAAAAGATTTCCAACCACTTCCTGTAGCACATCAGAATATGCTTTCTGCATTTGCACTCCTTACAGACCTTCCCTCAACCAAGGGAAATGGTTTAAACGTTCCCTGAATATTTCATGCTTCTTTTCCCACAATGTGAAATTCAGAGTCATCCAAAGTGCAACATGTGGTTTCTAGGGTACAGTAGCTGTAATGGTAGGAAAGGTAAAGCACATATGTGTAGTTAAATTATGAATTTTAGAGATATGAATCTTAATTTTCATTTTATTGCTTCTGTGAATTTGTATCATGTGTGCTGTAATACAGGTGCAGCTTGGCTCCCTCATTAATATTTTCTTCAGTCCTAAAAAATCCTGTTATCCAGGCATCCTGCTCTGGATCTGATGCTTCTTACTAGCCATTCTACTTCAGAAGTACTTAGCAAAGCAAAGACACAGCAAAGAAAGGGGTGGCTTGATTTTTAGAAATATGGAGAAAGAATTTATTTGCAAGGAAATACAGAAAAGACTAGAGCATAGTGAAAAGAGAAAGCATGGAAAGTAATGAGCAGATCAGATAGATCAACCATTTCCTCAGCACAAGAGCTAGGCATTAAATCACCAAAAATTAAAACAACGTTTTGTCACATATTATCAGTGAACTTAATAGACTAAAAATTAAGAACCTAGCTAAAGAAATAGCTGCAATTACCAGAGACACAAGAAATGAATTATAAGCCCTCATGCTCAACTATAAACTGCAAACCACATGAGACTGGAAATTTCCTATTTTGGACAGTTTATTCCAGAATTTTGCATGAACAGGTGTCTCTGACTTCCTTCAAAAACCTCTGGTGCTGAACCCAAAGGAAACAGGTTGCTGGTGTGTAGGCCACTGGTTCTGAGACAGGAACACTCAGGCTCCTGGAAGACCTCTCGACATCTCTGCACACCAGCTGGCTGGACCAGCTGCAGTGTCCTAGCCCTGGCAATAGTGAGCTAAGCACAGCATGCAAAGGCTTTGCAGGGGTAAGATAATCAGCATGCTGCTGCAACACAGGCAACAGCGAGATCACACACTAGCTGGTAGTCGAGCACCGATGCACATACCTTAAGCTTATCCTTCCTCTCGTTCCTCTCACACAGCACACGAGTTTTGGGAAGCTAATCTGCAGTTCTTAAAATGAGAAGAGTTTGTTGAAAACCTTCATATTCAAATTCCAGCATCAGGAGCCAACACAAAAATCTGAATAGCCAATCTACAGACACTTGAGAGTTTCCGTTGTTTCTCATGCACCCCATTCTAATTCAAGTTATTTGGGCACACGCAGTATTTGAAGCCTACTACTCACAAAAAGACCCGACTGGTAGAAATTACCAGGCACATTTACCAGCTTGTAGACAGACAGACACAAAGAGCATGGAAACCAACAGTGATAGAAAACTGTACTTTGTTCAAACACATGACGTACAATTGAAAGACAATTTGAAGAGTAACTAAACTAACATCTAATTGTTTGGAAGGAAAATAGCAAGATAAGACAGACGTGAAAATGAGTTAACAAAAGATCTTTCTAGAGAAGAGAGATCTCTGACATTTAAATCTTGCTGCTTGCAATTATAAAGCAACTAGATGCAGAATCCGTGCAGATTTATTGATCTTCAATTTACTCTCAACTCTCAAAATGCTCTTAACAGTTACCATTTGCTTTAAAATACTCCAAAGCACCTTACTGGTTTCCCCTTAACAGCATCTCTTTTGTGTGAATTAAGAATTTAGTTAGGAAATACATCAACATGAATGCTTTGTATTAAGAAAGGCAGTCACTCTAATTATATTTTAAAGGAAACAAATGCTCATACTCTTCCTGATCTTTATATTGGGATAAAATATAATTCATAAGAACCTATAACAGGTGCAACTACTCTCCGTCCTCCCTAAATACATTTGTATAGCCCTATTTTTCAAGTATCAGCACCCTTACCAAAGCCAATCCAGTTTCCACAGCTACTGTTTTAGCTAGATGATAACAATACATCCCAAACTCAGTTTTCTTTCAAAACATCAATATCAATGTCTGCTCAATCTTCCATTTAGTGTTTCAAGTAGGAAATACTACCTTTTTAGTTTATAAAGGTATAAGTCTTCTTCAGTCATCACTTCTGCAAATGAATTCATGGCATACAGCATATAAAAGGGAAAATATTAGGTATCTCATTTTTATATCTACGTTTCAAAGGTATTTTACCTGAACACTTTTCCTCTCCTACAATATTAAATATTAAATCAGGTTGTCTATTTTGTTCAGTGCAANCTAGCTTTTCTTCTCAAATCTTTGACTTTCTTATGAAGTAAAGCTAAAATACAAGTTACAGCTACAAAGTTTTGCTCTAGATTTTGTTAGCACTAACCTATTATTTTTCAAATACAACATACTTTGACAGCATTTAGATATTAGGAGAAATTCTGCAACATTTACTAGTATTCTCCACCCTGAAGTACTGGAGACCTGCTTCAAGTTGATTTGCAGACCCTGGCCTCCTTTTAAAGTAGCCAGCTCTGAAACCGGCCATTAAAAATATCAGACAACAGCTTCTTGGATTGCTTTTACAATGCCAGTCCATTGACTGCGGCATACCAGATGTAGCCAGGGAGTTATTTTTAGATATATCTTGGTTTTGTTTCATCACATAAACAGAATTGAGAAAACATTATTAAGAAAAGATAAATTCAGAAAGCCTTCATTATTTGTAAGCACTTACATATTTCTGTGCCTGTGGGCACTTTCTGTATGTGGAAAAAGCAAATGGGACTTCATGCCTAAGGAAAGAGGCTAACAGTTATGCTTCCTGCAACACCCTAGTTCACTTTTAAGTGCTTATTATCAGAACCAATGCAAAGCAACCAGAGGGGGAGGGACAGTATGACAAGCAGTTGTAATCATTCAGTAGCACAGCTCAACTCTGTCGTAAGTATCTTCTGAAATTTCAGTCTCTGAATATGAAATATAGCACTTGCCAGCCAGTACCTAGCACAGCTCAGAAAAACAGGTGAGTGGAGTGGCTGGGAAGCAGCTTCTGTGGCCTCCTGACCTTTGCAGATGAGGTAGGTACCCAGTAAGTTTTAAGGAGCTGCCTCCAGACTCATTGGGCTGCTCCAAATTGCATCAGCTGCAATAAGCTCCAGAATGACAATTTGGCAGGATGAGATTGCCAGAGTGTACCAGTGATGCAGCAATAACCTTTCTCTTTCCAATTCTCCTTGACACTTACAGCTCACTAGAGTATACCTCCATGAGGGCGGGTTGCCTGCTCAGCCAGTCTTTGTGGCAGCTTTTTGCTGCTCTAGCAGCACAAAATGAGCCCAGGAGGGCCAAGAGACCGTCCCTTAAGGCAGTTTCTCAGCAATACTGCTCTTAAACTGCTCATCTAGCCTACCAGAGAAATAAAAGCACACCGTTCCGTTCCCACCCAACCGGAACAAAACCAAACCAGTAATCTCAAAGGCCCCTAGGTTCAGGTGATGGTTGGTCATGGCTTTAAGGCGGCGAGGCAGGTGTTTGCATTTGTGGGGGTGAGAGGAAAGGAGGAGGCCTCTATGTGCCTTCATCTGAAGAAAAGAAGGTGCATGTGGAGCCGAGTCTGTACCATATTAGCCTCTTTAAACGACTCTCAAAAGCGAGAACAGAAAACACAAATATGGACAAGGTGTAACATAGGGATTTTCCAAGTCCTGTCCCAGCATCTGCTCCTGTGTGTTGCACAGCAAAACCCCCTCATTTCCAGCCAATGTCCGCAGCAGTACTTCTGTCAATCATAATGGGCTGTAAGACACAGCTCCTGGTCACATCTTTTCCTTGACAGCTGGGAAGACAACCAAATTTCTTAGTGTGACAGAAGTCTTTCTGGGGCAATTCACTTGCATTACTTGTAGTAACGCAGAACACCATTGCATCCAGTTACCACTGTTTCCATGGAAAACAACAGCCCTTGTTCACAGCGAGCAGAGCCGACGTTATTATGCAGAATCATATTCTGTGTCATGGCAACTGGGAGTTTAGTATCATTCGCTGCCTTTTTCCAATGAACTGATTCGTTTCTTTGATAGCAGCACTAATTATACCTTTGACAGAACTGCAATTAAATTAACACGATCACAATTTACCATTGACCAATATCAACCAATTTACTTCAGACAGCTGACAATTAGTTAGTTTTCAAAAAAAACACCCTCCAGAGACATGATTTGCAAGTTCAGCTGTTATTCTAATTGAAGCACAAACAGTACTGTGATTGCTTATCCAAATGTTGTGACATGTTAGGTCATTGCTGCCCTTTGGACATCTTGGCATCTTCACCATTTACCTTTAAGCAGATATGAGGGGAGAGCATACAATGAGTGCTATCAGGACCACCTCCTTCAGAAAAATCAAAAACTACCCTCACTTACATATCCAGCTCCTGGCACGTTTCACCATAAAACACTGCAAGTCTTATGGGGAAATGAATATATTTTTGCTGATCAAAAAACCATACAGCAACTTGCAGGGATTATTTATGTTCGGTATTTATTTTGACCCTAATTCAATTGAAAGGATACTTATTTTTTTTTTTATTATAAGACTTCTATGCTTATATGGCAGAACTCTCAAATGCTAAAAAATCTCTATCTCAGAATAGTGGGTTTTACTGTTTGCTGCTGGGGGTTTTATTTCGGGGTATTTTTTTCATTTATAAACTCTTTGAGGAGATTCCAGAGCCATCCTTTCTGCAACATAACTATCTAAAAATTTAATCAATAGTCAGATTTCTACTTCCTGTTTAGAAGGTTTTTCCGTCTTTAACTGAGCCCTTTATATTTTAAACTGTTTAAAGAATCATTACTCTTTTTTTTTTTTTAAACCCAGATGAAGTAAGCTTGGAGTATTAAAATGCCCATTCCCTGTGACCACCCAGCATGATCCTGGTGCTAGCAAAACGTTCTGCCATGAGTGAGAGCTTCAGTGCCCCACGCCAGGTGGAGAGCAGCCACCTCTGTAAAAGCATGTGAACAGACCAGGCACGGGTGCCAGTAAAAAAAAAAAGAGAATAATAATAATATGAATTCCGGAGGTCTGGTTATACATCCTGGGGGATTTCCATTTATAAGAGCAGCTATCCTATTGCATTTCACTCACCCTAAAGGAAGCACAAGGAAATGTGTTCCGTAACGTTTATCATCTACTTACTATGGTCAGTCTGAGAGCACGTAAACTTGTGTCCCAGGTGAACAATTCAGAGTCTCAAATACGATCTCCAGAGAGCTTGTGGACAGTCCATAAAGTGTTCATTTCTCACTTACACTACTGAATATTAATGATGGAATAAAAATATTATTATACCAGTTCACAGGAGCTGTCAAGCTTCACTGAGGAGGACTAGAGACATTACCATTTGAATGTGATGGATACTGTTCAATCATGGCTAATGAGAGACGCAGTAACTTTACATTAGTACTGTCAGCATTTAAGGGGAAAAATCCACTTCAAATAAAGCTGGCTATCTTAGCATCCCAGAAAATTTCAGTCAGGGCATTGCACCAAAGTTATAACTGCTCTGAAAGCCTTGGGACTGTGGGCAGGCTCACTGTAAAGACAGCTACAACAAAACCCAAACTCCCTGGCCCATAATCCACAGGAAGCTGTTTAGTATCTCTGGCATCCATAACACTCTGAAAGTACCAACTGCATTTTGAGCCACTTGAGAGCCGAGAGGACACAACTCACTCGAAAAAGGAATGTGCAAATGGCTACTGATTCAGAGTACAACTTGGTGGGAACTCCAGCTCTGCCTCTGCGTGTGCTGAAACACATGAAGAGAACAGCCAGCTCGAGCCTTGTGTACTTGCAGGCATGGACTGAGAGCTTGTTCTGCTAAGTGGCAACACTGAAATCAATTGTAAAGAAAAAGCTGATACAAAACCCACCAGCTCTTTCTTGGAAAGTCTTTCCACTGACACTAAATGACATCACTCCAGGTCATGGCCTCATACTATTAAGATGCAACTCATTACCTTCAAAATCTGATCCAAAATAGATTAGTACAGACAGGAACAACTGTTACCTCAACTGATGTCACATACACCTCTCTGTGGTTGAAGCATGTGTATTCCTGCTGTGAGTTTTGCTAACGTTTATTTGGTTGGTATTTTTATTCTCTCTCAGCATGAACCAGTGTCTCACCCTATCTTTCATCTGGCACATTGGCACAAATTATATTATATATATATATATAAATAATCTCCAAGCCTGAAGAAAATTCTTCAGTTTCCTTGAAAACAGAATCCTGCCTAAGTTTTTATTCCAGTGGCCATCATCTAAACTAGGGCTGGCATAATTATTGCCACAAATAAATCAGCAGCCTGAGTCAATAGTCTCTTTTCCTGTTTGTCATCCTCACTTCTTATAAGGTATTTGTTCATTGAATGTGTTCTTGGGCTGATCACATCAGACTGTTAAACTACTTGTTAGCAAAATACTTCGACCATTGGTCATAGATTCTACCTTGGCTTTCGCTAGGGTAACATGGTAGTCCTTTGCTCCATGGAAGAGAGAGCCTGCTAACAGACAGTGGTTAACAAACTGTATATTGTAATTCTTCAAGTACCACTGTAGAGACAAATCAGTTTCCAAAAACATTCACTAACAGCCTAGCCACTTGATCAGCTCTTTAGGAGACGAGTGTTCAAAAACACTTCTTCCAGCTACCTCTGATCTTGTACTTTAAAAAATAGAGCAAACAAAAGGCAGAGGCGTTAGCTGAAAGCACGCGTATGCTGCTGTAACAAAGACTTTCATGACCTCACCTGCTCTGTACATGTTCCGTTACAAAATGGTTAGAAGTACATAAAAATGAGAAAGTAATTTACAAAGATCATTATGCTTTTCAGAAGATGTTGACTTATGCTCTTATCCTTCGGTGCAATCAGAAGGATGGACAACTGTGTAAGAAAAAACAATCAAGAGGAAGAGAGGAGGCTGCATTTTTCTGTTGCTATCTATTTTCTGCTCCAGCTCTTCAGCAGGTCCAGCACAGATCTGCGTGCTCCTCTAGGAAGCTAGAGCTGACCAGTGCTCTCAGAGAAGGCTCACTGAAGCGAACATGGCTATTTGTGCAGTGAGGCAGCAGCTAGCAAGAGTCAAGGCATCACACTCCATGTCCAGCATTAAAGCACCACCTTTAGTCAACGACTTCCCCAGCCAACTCAATCACTGGGATACGAATGTATGCTCATGCTCAACGATCTCTTCCAAAGCACTGGGGATTTTGATGGTGGGTTTTG
>VXAL01007877.1:21704-55980 GCA_013399475.1 Chauna torquata
ATTGGTTTGATTGGGGGGGGGGGGCACATTGCGCTTTTGGGGGGGTTGGTTTAAATCTCTTGAAAGGGCAAATTCTCTAGAATTTAGTGGTTTTAGCTGAACTGCATACTGGACAGTGCAAGCCATTCAGGGATGCACTCTGTTCAAATGTAAAATAGACTTCAGTCAGTAAAAAAAAAAGCATAGGACGCCTGGGAGACTCATTTGGCAACAATAGTGATGCATGACATTGTTCAGTAAAATACATCTTCTCAATTAAAATTATCTACTGGAGATTTAAATTACAACCAAACAATTTTAAAATCTACAGCTCCATGATGTGTCAGAGAATGCACGCTCTGTTATTTGGAAGCATTTTTGCAGGCTATTAAAATCACTGGTCTGGATGCTTCCTTCCATTGCCTGCCATAAATGTGAAGCAAAGTCACTGCAGCCAGGAGAATTATCCCACTTCTGTACTGCTGAAATTGAGATCAAGATTCAACTCATTATTTGTCATTAGCAAAGAGGAGGAGGAGGACCCATACTTTTTCAAAATAATAAACAGTGACTAGCACAGTGCTCTATAACATCTATTTTTATTTTAAATAGTTTATCCATGGATGAAGAGCTTGAAGAAAATTAAGCTTCATCAAAAATCCTATTCATGCTTTCCAAACTGGAATGAATAGTCTGTCATTTCACTTATGCAGCTCTTTCAATTCTGTGCTTATGGAACAGTGGTTTTCTGATTTGTTTCTTCCAGTGTGGGCTACTGATTGTGTGCTGCAGTTAAAGCCTCTTCATCTTGAAGAAAAGTTATTACTAATGCATTGTGGGATGCCTGAGCTACTGTTGAGCGTCCAGTAGCTTTAGCAGTTCATCAGACTGAAACCAGGAACACACAGCGGGTGGGACATCTGCCTGGAAAGCTACAATAGCATCAGTCAAAGACACACACACAAATTATAATAATGACTCATTATAAACTCTTTGTGCCTCTAGAAGAACACACATATCACAGCTTGCTATCTTGTTATCATCAAGAGACTGAAAATGCTGCTTAAAAATGGGTGAAATGTATGTTCATGTAAACATCCATATTTATTGGAAAGGAAGAAAGTGACGATTAAACTATATCAAAGTAGAGGCAAAACAACACTGATGAAAGAGAAAAGGCTCCTGGAACTATGTGCATAGCTGCCTTTTTTTTTTTTTTTGACTGTTTGAAAATAGCTCTTTTTAGGTCAATTTATTTCATGCAAAGATGTGAACATGCAAATGCACTCATTTTTAAGTGAGAAGTAGTTTATGTATATTTTTATATATAAATGTGTATATGCATATATAAATGTATATATGTATAGTATATACAGTGACCATGGGAAAACTATGGAATCTTTTACATTATATGCCTTTTCACCCTAGGAGTAGGATTTTGCATCCTCTAGGGCCTCCTATCCATTGTCTAAGGTCCTCCTTACATGTCATTTTAAGGTCTGAATTTAAGCTCACATAACCCGTTTCCATTCAGGGCCTTTTCTCTCTGACACATTTGAAAGCATGTTTGGCATGCTGCAGAGTTTGAGAGAGTGAGGTGAGCCACAGTCCACAACCCTAAGCACAGGACTTACAACAACAGTGTATTTCAGAATGGATTTGCGGTGAAATAACTTTGATAAACATTTAAATTCTGGAAGGTTTAATATTTAACAAGAAGTCAAAAGGAAGCTTCATTGACAGGAAGTCAGAAGGATAGAAAGAAAATTCTACTTTGTGCATCCTCAGATGTACTCCCAGCCTGAACTAAATCCAGGAATATAGGATGAACATGAAGTCAAAACCACTTCAAACAGTATTTGGCAAGTATACCTTGTCCTTAGTCAGATCCTTCAACTCTGAAGTCAGAGGGATTTAATGCTAACAAAACACATTCTGGAGGGTTATCTAAAGTGTGCATTTTACAGGGAAACACAGCTCTGCAAGGAACTGATTTCTAACACATACCAAACAAAAGAAAATGCACAAGACAAAAAGCAATTAACCTAAAATGATCTTCCTTGAGACAGCTTACCCAAAACACCAAGTTTTGGAAGTGCTAGCCTTTACGGGCATCATTTACAAAGCAGAACATTTTAAAAAGTCTATCCTCTCTGTGCCTCTTGCCAAGAAGGTAGTGTCAAATTGGTCTCCATCTCTGCTGCTGATATCCTAAAGCAGTAAAAACCTCTACGTGAACAGAGATGCATATCAAATTTCTTGATCACTCTAGCCCACTGCAGCATCACCGACAGATAGTGCAGAAAATCCCCTTTTCTGAAAAAACTCCTACATGTATTGTTGTGACACTCTTGGGAGAGAAGAAAATTTGGTATGTATGAACAACAACATGCGCCAGGACAGAGATCATTACAGCATCTTAGAAAAGAAATATCATGGACTTATTTATTTAAATATTGGCTAGTGAGTAACTGAGACAAGTAGAAACAGCATCCTGACAATAGGCTTCCCTTTGGTTAGGGTCATGGAAACACCTTTCAGCATCCTAGCGAAGGCCATTTACTAACATGCAGTATAAACCACTGCTTTCAGCTTCCACAGCCACTTTGTGCTCAGTGAGAAGTGCCTCTCTCCAGCTGAGCTTTCTGAATGCTGTCATGAACATAGCACAGCAAAATCACAGTACACACAATGTTAAACCCACTGTCACCTCAGGGGCAACTTTTGGCAGACGCTCCCTTTCATATTAATCCAACTTTTTCTTCAAACAAAGTTGTGATCCATTTGTCCGCTGGCTTTTCCCAGCTAAATTCTTCTGAATAAACTCTGCACCAAATAAGAGCTGACAACAAGCAGACATCAAAAGTGATTGAGTTCTCCAGACCGGTTAACTATTGAGCAACAGGCATAGCAAAGGAATTGCATGAATTTCCTATTCAAAGTTTGTTCTTTTAAGAAAGTGTCCTAGGCAAGCGAACTTAGGAAAATAAAAATAAAATAAAAATGAGGAAGAAGGGAGAGATGCTCTGCTTCTTTCTTAGGATAGAAAAAGCTTACAGAAACTAAGAAATTAAACACCTAGGAATTAATACTTGAATACCAGGCAATGGGAAGATGCCAAAAAAACAAAAAGACTAAAAAAGTATTAACATCTGTAGATGTCTGTGCCAGAGGAGGTTTAAGATTGGATATTAGGAAGAATTTCTTCATGGAGAAGGTGACTGAGTATTGGAACAGGCTGCCCATGGGAATTGTGGAGTTGCCACCCCTGGAGATGTTTAGGAGACGTGTGGACGTGGCACTAAGGGACATGGTTTGGTGATGGGACTCTGTAGGTCAGGTTGAAGCCACCCTGGGTGTCTGTACCTGGCAGCTGGCACAGAGGCTGTGCCTACACTGGGGAGCAGCTCAGTGTAGTGGGAGCAGGTCTGTGGAGTGAAGCAGCAGGTGCTGACATCTGATGCCCACTCCATAAACCCCGTTTGCGGCGGCATGGCCCCAGTGTGGCCCCAGGGACTGAATGCCCATTGGCATCCATTTGGGCAGTCCTCAAGCACAACTTTCAGCTGAGCTTCCTCTGAAAGAAAGCTGGCTTGTTCGTTCCGAGACCCCTCAAGGATGAAAAGCAAAGCGCAATCAGCAAGGATGGCAAAAGATTCGCTTCCAGTCCAAACTGACACGGCAGCACAGAGGCATGCTCAGATAGAGCTAGTTTTCTCAGATATAGCTAGTTTCCATTCCTGAAAGCATGATTCAAGCCACAGAATTCATTACAAACAGTAGACAAACAGCTTTGAATCCAGTCCTTTGAGAAGAGGCCTATAAAGGTCCTCTGAAGCACTACCTGATCCCACTGACACCCCCACACACCTCCAAAACTGGGAGGTGGTCTAGTCCCTTGCCTCCTCCTCCAGTTCTTCGTTTGTTTCCCTGGAGCTCAGACTGAAACCCAGACACCTGCATATCCCTGAAAGACAGTGAACGTTTTTATTTATGGAAACACATTTCCTAGTTTAGGACAAGCATTTACTCCAGAGACTGTCCGATCTTCTTTCTCTTCTCTCCCAAAGAGCAACCTGGTAATTTAACCCAGCAGTCCATGATACTCGCACATATACAGGATACAGGATCTATTTAGGACAGCAGGAATTTCTTACTGCCTTAACCTCACTGCATTTAACAAAAGGGGATAGTATTTTTTATTGGCAGCTTAATTTGACTTCTGCACACACCAAGACCCACCAAAAGTGGGATCCTGAGCTTGGGAAGCTGACAGTGTCTTCACAGGTTGCTTATCTCTCAAATCACAATATTTTTCTTATCACCCTTGCCATCATCAGATGGCTACTGATGTCCGCTACAGGAAACAATTACTGTTACTGAAAGTAATATTGTTTCTTAGAGGAAATAAGAACTTCACTGAAACCTGAATAATGTTTTGCTCTTATGCAAATATGTCTAGCAATAAAACAAGGAAAGACAACAAAATCAATGGCAAGAAATGGGCAAAATCATAACACTGAAAAGTTTTCCGCGAAACATCTGCCGTTTTTTAAATGAGACAATCTGTTCATTGCAGGAGCTGCTTCCTGAAATCCAAGCTTCCTCTTCTAATAGCAACCACTTCCAGCATTACTAAAGCCTCATTCATTTTGTTTCTTCTGGCCCTTCTTTTTCTGGTTTTATAATAGGTATTTCTATAGCCTAAAACAAAAAGCACTAAAACCTTTGAAGAGTCCAGTGCCAGTTTCCTTAAGGCATTAAAAAAACTTTTATAATAACAGCAATAGTTAAAACAGTCAATCAAAATTATGTTCAGTTAATAGTATAATTTCACAGCCCCGTAAAACCACAGATACATATGCCGGCTCCCTCAAGTGAGTCTTATGGATTTATCTTTAATCTTTTTCTTCACTTTATTTTTTCCACCTTTTATTCTGTTTCCAGATAGTATCCTCCTTGTTGGTTTCCAGCAGCACTCAACAATAACATGAAATTGCTGTGATGTTGCCATGTATTAACAAAGTCTGTCCAAATGACTTTACCCTGAAAAGCTGGCCACAGAAATATTCCCGCCTGTGACAGCAAAATATTAATTGTTACTATCCCAAAGAGTGAAATGATTTCAAAGTTAACCATGTTCCTTATTGTTAGCAGACATTTTCAAGAGAGCAGAAGACAATTTTATGAGGACAGCACCACATATACATTCATACAACCTACACAAACTATTCCTGTTATTCTTGTCATTTTATTTCTGCTGTGGGATCATTTTATTTTTTCCAATAGAAAACTAAGCATTTTATATCTTTGCTTTTTCCCCATCAACAAGAGAACTGTTATGGTTTAGGGTTATTTACAAAAATGCTGACTTTAAATAATACTGAGAGGAAAAACAGTTTTAAATTAATCAAGGTACTAGAAGTGCATGGCTAAGACTATTAGTCTTTTTCTGCCTTACTAGTTCAGATTAGTCAAAGTTATCTCAGGTAACATTGCCGTTAGAGGGATTCCTCTTACCAGTAAGGTCGTTACCAGAATTCAAGATAGCAATGCATTTCATTGCTTGATATTTTTTCCAATTTAAAAAAAAAGTAATATGTTCACTCCTCTTCCAAGCAGAATCTCCAAGTGTCATTTTATTCAACACCTATTCTGCTGCTGATCCCCAAGTAAAACATGGACTCTCTTTCAGGAGCAAAAAATATCAGCCTTCCAGAAGTGCAGACATCTCATAAATGAGGGCACTACCTCTCTTACAGGAGGGACTTGGATCCATAGCCTACCTCACAGGCAGGAATCATACCTAGGTTACAGAGTCGCTCTCTTTCTTACTACTCTAAGTATATTACACGATGCAGAGCAGCTGCCAACAGCAAACCCTCAAGAAAATTCCACATCCTGTTTCAAGTCAGATGAACATTTTTATATACAATAGAATTCCCATATAGCTCTATCCAATTGATATTCACAGAATCACAGAATCGTCTAGGTTGGAAGAGACCTCCAAGATCATCTAGTCCAACCTCTGTCCGAACACTAACAAGACCTCCACTAAACCATATCACTAAGGGCTACATCTAAACGTCTTTTAAAGACCTCCAGGGATGGCGACTCAACCACTTCCCTGGGCAGTCCATTCCAATGCCTAACAACACTTACAGTAAAGAAGTTCTTCCTTGCTCATTTTAACTCTAGTGTTTTGTTATAAGAGTTGCTGTGACAAAAAGCAGCAAGAAAGACTGTTCCTTGATGGCTGGGACACTCATACAATAAGAGAGAACATCATGTCATCCTTCAGTTAAAATCTGCCTACAGAAAGCAGAAAACCTGAATAGGAAAAAAAAATGTCACCCCCAAATAATCTCTGGCACGTTTCTTAATATAGTCTTCCTGAAGACTAGAGACATACTAGTTTAGGTAGAACCCAGAAGAAAGAAATTTATCTTGGTACCGACATCCTGAGTGCTTTCATTTACAGTTACTGGATGAAGCTAGACTCCAGCAGCTTTCCATGTCATAGGGTGTTATCTAATTTGGTTCAAAAGTGTGTTTCTGAAGTAGATCTTCAATTATCCCCACTTACTGTACTTGGCTTCAAATCCGGCAGTGGTTTCAGAAGGCACAAGCAGGAATCCTTTTGGAGAAAAAGGAAATTGAAAGATGTTCTCCAGGACTTGCACTTGATGCCCTCCAGTAGCTAAGGGGCATTCAGCCCATGTATCGCACCAGGGCTAGTCCAAAGTAAAACCTGTTGAAACAGTGCAGATGCCAAGTCCTTATCATCAGTTGGCTTTTCATTTCTGCTTCTATAGTGCCATATCATTTTCTAATACTATTTTCTTTCCGGGGTAAATGTACTTGGCAAATTTGTTTCAAAACTGTTCACAGTGTTGGTTTAACAAAACCTGCACATTTGGATTAATTTTAATGCTTGCCTGAAGAGGTTTACTTTTTTTTTTTTTTTGGACTGACTCAGTGAGGTTACTAGATCTCCACTTCTTACATAGATATCAGTACAAAAATAGTGCCCACTAAACTTACGCAGTCACACGAGATTTACAGTGACCTGAAAGAGCCACAGCAGTTTGCAGTGGGTAGCAGCTTTGCTGGCACACTGCAAAGAGCCTAGCAATTTAACTGAGTTAGTGGTTTAGCTAAAGAGGGGTGGAAAAAAGGCAAAAGGGGCTATAATAAAACAAAAGTTAGTTGATCATGGTTCGTACCAGGTAGCTAACATCACTAACGCAATAACTAAGTCTTTCTGTTCCACATCAAGAACAAATGAGCACAGGCCATATTATCTGCTGAATCTTATTCCTACTCACTTTCTACCTGCTCAGTGAGTAAAACAAGAAACTGGCTGTAAGTCTACTGTCTCACCTGAGGTATTTGTGTTTCAAGTGGTAGTATTCATAAACTGCTGAAAGTGCAGTACAGAAAACATTGTTATTGCCCCAGGTGGTAACTAAAGAATCAAAAGATAAGTTTTCAGTGGATTTCCAGACAGTGGAAAAAAAGATTCTAAGGTCTTCATATTTACTCAAGCCATGCTGGAAACTGGCACAAGTCATTGGGTTATCATTAGAATAAAAAAAAAAAAGGTAATCCAAAGCACATCATAAAAGAGTTGGTATTATAAGAATCTTGTTAATTTCAAAAAAATTGAAATTGAACTGTATTTTTCAAACAGTGCTGATTCAAAAGCTGATGACTAGGAAAAAGTCTTAAAATGATATTTGGTAAGTGTCTAAAAGAACAAAATTCAGCACAATTGTGGTTGAATTCCCCATTCAAATGACTGAGAATCAAAAAAGAGCTGATTATTGCTAGTGTAACAGAACAAAACCAAGTTAGAGACATTGAAAAAAAAATCTTAAGAACCCAGTTTTAGAAGTTCTACAAATGTCTTGCTAAAGATCCTATTCTTTTCAGCTTATCTAGAACTACTGCTACAGCATGTATAATGGTAATAGCTAGCACAGCATTTTCAAATAAAAAGATCTACTCAAAAATTTAAAGTAATGCATTATCAAATGTTATTTGTAGACTAACCAAGAAAAAACAGTCTAATCAGAACTGTACAAGTGAACCAAGTAACAGAGTCCCTTGATGGTCCTGCTTACCAAAAACATTCAGAGCAAATTAGATCAGACTAAATGCGTTTTTAAAACATTTAGACAAATAACCTATATTAAACACTGAATCCAAAAACCTGCTCAAAAGCCAGCAATTAAGAATCTTGGAGGTGCACTTCATACAATTATTCTCCCCATTTTTACTGTGAGACACTACGCAGACACCCATGGCACAGATGCACCATACCATACTCAAACATGTATGTTGGCCAACTTACAGTGAAAGGCTTAAGGCAACTGACATATCCATTATCTAAGGAAAAGTTTAATTTTCTCATGTTTGCCTTCTGAATGAACAATATCTTACTACTGGTGTTCCCCACCACCACCACTTCTACAAAGCATGCAAGTTGTTTAGGATGCCAAACAAAACCTTCGAATAATCATAACTTCTTGATGTGCTGCTGAATCATGCATGACCTACGTAAAAAAATTTCAGTTTTATTATTTTCCACAGAAAAATGTATACTGCCTTCTTTGAAGATCTCATTTTGATATTACCAGGTAAAAATACTTGCTAATGTTAGACCTCCCCCTTCTGAAGTAATTGCCCTGAGAATAAGTGCTTCGAGTCATCATTTTAGGGTTTGTTTTGTGTAATTCTCCTGTAATTCTGAGTCTTGCAGAACACGTTCTTCCCCTTTTTTGCATAAGATTCATTTCATTTAACTCTGTTTGATGCTTAAGTTAGATGCAAGCAGGCATCTGCTCTCAGTTAATCGTCTAGGCTTCCTTTTACAGGCTATAGAAAAATATAGAAGACCCCCTAAGGATGATTCAGCCCATCTTGAGCACCCACTTAAGCAGAAAGTGATTCATCTCCTCTCTCTCTGCTCCTGACCAGGAGAGCTACTTTTAAGATGCTAAAGTCAGACAAGATGAAACCCATTACTAATGCCTTACAGTTTTATCTGCATTAGCAGCTAGCATGGTTCAATGGGAGTGCATCTGTAGCACAAAACACTTTGTGCTAAGGAGCACATGTTCACACAAGGTACACTTCAGGGAGAGAGGGGAAGCAGTATTTCAAACTCACTCTCGTCTGTCCCTATAGGCTGAAAGTCCATTAGCAGCTGGAGCTTATTTAGGTGTGTTCCTACAGCATGTCTGATAGTTTAGTTAGAGCAGTTCCCACAGCCCAAGCCTGTTCCACAATGCAAATCAAAACTGGTAAGTGGGGACACCCAGGAGGTTCAATTTAAAAGCGTGTTAGTCCAAACCAAACCGCTAACATAGATGTATCGTGTTAGTATTTGCGTACTTAGAAACACAGCTCTGGGCTTGCTGGCACACGCAGTCAGTGCCCTGCCTTCCAGGTGATTACAATCCGTATTGTTAACTGCAGGCTCTCCACACCAACCCTGCATTTTTTGACCCTTCTTACTTCTGCTGGAGTGCCTTTTATAAATATAAGTGAGTGGTATGTGGCTTTTCAAACGAAGTCCCAGCACAAGCTACACCGTCAGCTCTGCTACCGCTGCTGGAAATGCCTTGCCTGATACTTGTGTGGTTACATCCGACATCTTCATGGTTATATACAGACATCTCCCTTTCTTGCTCCACAGGTGACTGATTTAAGAGACAAACAGCATGGTATAACAATACTGCTGAGGGTGAATTAAGAAACTGTTGGCATGGATTGAAGAGTGAAGGATTCCAACATTCCCATTTTCTCAAACATAATTCTTGCCTTTGACCTTAATGAGTTTCTCTCACTATTCAGGTTTTAAAAGCCTCTAATGAATCTAGGAGCAAAACATTTTCTTTTTCAGTAAGAAATCAGGCCAAACACAGTATGAGGCAAACTAATCTGAAAAGTACTCCCTGGGAACAAAGTAAAGACTAATAACGGACACTGAATCACCTGATGCTGGGTCTCACTAGCAAATGTCACTGCTAAATCAGGCATCCTTTGTTACCATAGGCAAGGAGTTGCATGGAAAATTTAAATCCCACAAAGGGAACCATTGATTTTAGAAAAGAAGATAAAGGCCTACTAATAATGAACCCAGCAACGATGTAACTTCACAGATATTTAGTAGCATAAATTGCATGTCATGTCCTTTGGGTAAGCACAGATAGCCAAAGGTCACTGCTTTGTTATTCACATCAGCACATTTCACTTAAGAGGGTCTTCTACTACCCACGAGAAAGAAATGTACATGCGGGTAGCATTTTGCACAAGGAGCACTGTCACCAACATGCTCCTTCCTCTCAGGAATGCTACAAATTTAAAATTTCCAACCCAATTGTAAATGTTGAAGTGATTCACCAGAGAGAAAGCAGTAATTCACAATATCTGCTAGCAGGAGCAAAGACAGTTGACATTCATCTCTGCTCCTCCCCCCATATCATTATTAGGAAGAGCTACCAAAAGGCTGCTCTCATCACCAGGAGGAAAGGTCTATCTATTCCCCACACCCCAAGCCTGCATTCTTACTTCCCCCCCTCCCTTTCAGAACCTTCCTCCAGCCACCCGCACAGAGCAGAGAGCACAGTTAGAAATCACTCTTGAACACTGAACTTGTCTCAAGTGAATTCACCATGCCCAGATTGCACATGAAGATGACCCTGCCATTAGGTCTCCTCACCTCCACATGCCAGCAGATTCCTACTCTTCTGTCTACATCATCCCTCACACTTGCAAGTAAGAAGAGGTACAGATGTCTAAAGTACAACTACACTAACCTTACATACCAGTAGTTACGTTCTGTTGTCAGCTCATCCTCTTGTTGTGCCCCTCATCATGAGTTACATCAGCTTCCACCATCAGAAGTAGTAGATCAGAGATAAGAAAAATAGCACAAGTTACACATTTGCATCCGCACGATGCTAAAGCCATGCCTGCAACACAATGCCTTAAACTTAGGCCAGGTTAGACTAAGCTAGCTACAGCAACAAGCTCAACACAATGCTGAAACACCTTTCCTGGAAGCTTAGTAAATTCTTGGCAGTTACCCCATGTTACTGCACTCTTACCAAGTCAGCTAATTTAAAGTTAACTTGTGTATGCCCCTCTGTGCAGTCACAGTAGCAACTACACAAGAGTAGACAAACCTTCAACAAGAAGTTATGTCTTTTCTGGTCCAGTTCCCCACTGCTTTGTATTTCGTCACTACATAACTAATGAAAAATGACTACAAAATACTCCAGTTCTATCTGAAAGCATTTCATATAAAAAATACGCATATGCACACAATTCATATGGAACAAAGCTGCAAGTACATATTATAAAGATTCAAGGGAGGTCAGAATTAAATGCAAAAACTTCAACTCAGATCTCAGATGCTTTACATCAGTCTTCAGTTGATATTAGTGTATTACTCCCAATTTACATCAATGTAAGAAAGAACAGATGCAGGTCCAAGGACTAAGTCCACAAAACAGCAAAAGAAAGAGCAAATTATATAAACAAAGGATCCCTTTAAGCTGTCCATACAATACGTAAATTTGCAGCACTACACATCGCCACATTTATTTCTATTACAAAACAGTTTTTAATGAATAATAAAAAAGTGCCCTATTAAACAAAACTAGAACTTTCAAGACTAAAATCTGTTAGAATAGTCCTGAGAAAAACTAATCTGAGTTTGTACTTCCCAGGCAATTTGAGATCTGCCCTCGACTACCTCCAGTACTTGGGCGTTTTGCTAAACTCTGCCCTAAATTCTAAACCCAGAGCTTTATAAATATTACAGAAATTGTTAGTTTAGAATTTAGTGTTACTGTCAGCTCTGAATCAGACTACTGTATTTCTGTCTTCACATACAAAACAGAAATGCTGACAGTTCCGTCTCATTCAATAAAATGCAGTGAAATACTATAGTGGGAGAGTATGTTGAAATAGAAAGTGCATCAATACATGTCAACTTATTCCAAAATGCTGTAGAAGGACATTTTTCATCACCAGAACATCACACTAAAGCTTTTGGCACCTTACTTAGTGCTGGTTTTACTGAGTGTCATAATGTGGTCCAAAAGCTTTTCCTTGCCTTATACCAAGGCAAAAAATGAAACAAAAAAAGTGACAAGTTCAGTGCTGTTGTGCCACTTCATGCTTTCCACAGAGACACAAAATCATTTTCAGTGAGTGTCAGAAGTTTCAGTCAACAGCTCAGCTGAGCATTGTAGTTTTATCTGGACTAGGAGTACTAAGACATTACAGCTTTAGACTCTGCAAGTTTTTAATCAATTCCCTGCAGCTATTATTTGCAGCATTTTTGAGATTCAATACCATTAATGTTTTCACATATGAAACATTCAGCCCAACATTTTAAATATTGTGAACTAGTTTCAAGTAACAAATACACATGAAAGAATGAAAGAGTGCACAAGTGTTCTTCTAATCATAGGCAACAACAGTCGTCTAACGCTATACACCATGAACTAGTCTCACATAATACTGTTAGTGGTTAAAGCCAGTCCCCAGCTAGCAGCACAGGCCTAAATTTGCAGTCTGAGTTTTCTTAACACAGTTTTTTCTGAAGTTTAGGGTCTATGTTCACTGTTCAGCTTCACTATCTCTAGACTCAAATTTGGAAGCCACATCTTATTATAAAATGACAAAGGATAAATTGAGATCCAGAATTTTAATATGAAGTCCAATATGGCCTGAGAAAACTCATTTCACGTTTGGAGACTAATTTAGTTCTGGATAGGACAAATCAGCACCAACCATCAACAGGTTCTACAAACAGTATAAAGGCTGAAAAATCTACCTGTAAACCATGTCAAACAGCACTAGCAACAAGATACATCCTGTGACCTTTTTCCTGATTATTTGTAAGGATGCCATACATGTGTATTTTGCATCCGAATCACAGACTGTATGAAGAACTTCAGATATTGAAACTTGACCTCACACACACTACAGTCAGCAATGCTTCAACTTTTGTTAAAAGTTTTTGACCTCGTGTCAGAAATTGATGCATGTCATGAATAACTGGGCTTAGACCTCAACATTCCACCAAGTATTGATACACTGGATCTGTCATCGTGATTATGCCCCATCCTGCAGGTTTTCCTTGTAGCGTCAGATACCTCTCAAAGTGGCAGCGCGGCTGAAATCTAGGGGTTTACTTAGCAAGAAGCATACTGCCTGACAGCAAAGTCCTGAAATACGTTAGGCCCAAAGAGAAAAAGGAAAAGCTTGACAGGTGCAACAGAGAACTGCAGGCAGCCCATTTCCCTTTTCCAACCCTGCATGCCACAGGAGACGCAGCTCCCGTGCCTGCTGGAGGGGCTCCTCAGCCTCTGCACCACCTCTGCCCACTAACAGCCTCCCAGGCCTCCAGGGCTCCCACGCTGCAGTGGCTACACGTTTCCTTGCACATCCGCACAGGGATTAAGTGTCACCCCTAGACTACAACGTTCAGCCAAATGCCTAGCATAGTAGGCAATTAAAATATTAGCATTCATATTTGCTTCCAAAAACAGCTTTCACTTTCCTTTTCTCCTCCAAGCAGTTAAATATCTCTCAGTGCCCATTCATGTCACAAAACGTTTGGAGCAAAGCAGAATCAGTTCTTAGCTCTAAAGCTAGGTCTACCCTGCATCTGTGCAGCTGATTCACTACCACCCTGTGAAGTTTCTCTTGTAGCATTTACTCTAACAAAAAAAATATATAATCTGTTCTCACCTTGCAGTCACCTTGTAACACAGTCTGATGCCCTGCACTTCTGGATCACAGCCTGCCATCTGGACTTTTGTCTTCCTCTGAGCTCAGTCCCCATCCTGGGCCACCACACAGTAGTTAATTAGTGGCACTGTCTACATGCAAAGTACCCTGCCCATCATCATTTATATTATAAATGCCTTTTCCCCTGACTGTCTATGTTCCTGCTGCTAAATGTCCTTAATTTCAAGTTCTTTATACTAGGTTTTGACTTTAATAATACTGGAATGAAAAGCAATTTTAAAGCAATGCATACCGTCAGAGATCCCCTCAAGCAAGTATGATTTCTCTCAGCTTTGCCTTTATGGTTAAGAAGCTCAAATTGAGTAATTAAAAAAAATAAAAGAAAATAAAAGCTTAAGGTCAGTCATTGACTATGCCAAGTTTTCACATATTTCCCAAAGAACTGCCCATATGCTTGTGAGTTCTTGCAGACCATCAGTTTCCATTCCAGCCTACTTGCATCATTACAAGATTTAGCTTGTAAGAAAGCTAGTGTAACATATTACTAAAGGAAAGTTTTAGCAATGTGAAACCAACTAAAGCAAACTGGTAATGAACACAAGAGCTGATTGCCAACATGTTCCGTTCTGCTAATATTGTACCAGCATTGTGGCATCAACAAAAACGAGGCTTTTTAAACTGAAGAATTGGGCAACCTTGAGAAATCAGTCAAATGAATCAAAAGCTACTGCAGACATGAATAAGGAAAAGATTGAGAAAGCACATTCTTACAGACAAGGCCCTAGACTGGGAACCAGAAGAGCAAGATTTAGGTTTTTTGAGGTTCTTAGCTTTTAAAGATGCATAGTAAGATCTTCAGATGAGTCAACTTTAGTAATAGCAGAGCAGAAGAACCTATCAATGCACATAAGTGCTTTTTTTGAAAATCCTGTAGAGTAGTTAAGCATTCAGAGACACACAAATGTGCAAATGCCATCCACTTCAAATTTCCAGAGGTAATTAGGTGCCAACATGTTTTTAAAAGCACCAGCCCAGGGACTCTGATTCTGCTCCAATAAGAATTATTCCTCTGCCATCTCAGCTGAGGTCTCCAGTAACAAAGAATAAACCGATAACTACAGCACAGGAATTCCCTGGGACTTCCTCTACCCAAAGAGGTGATGAAGCTAAACAAGTGCTGGTCTGTTCTTGTTAGATAAATGTTGGTCCAAATACTGCAAAGCCAAACTAAACTGCAACAGATTTTACAGCGTTGGCCAACTCTTTTGCATTCTTAGATGCAACCAGACAATAGTGGAGCATGAATGTGAGGGAAGACACAGGTGACTGAACAGAAACCGTATAGCCTTGGGCACAGAAATATTTCGGGGCAACAGCACCACAGACTGAATTGTGCCATGAGAGGAAGAGTCCTTCATGTAATACTGATGTGACTGACTGGTGCATCCCCATGGTGAGACTGCCATTATCAGCAATGAGGGACTCATCATAGCAACACGTAACAGGCTGAGAGACAAATTGTGTTGAAGTCCACAGCAGTCCTGCCAAGCATGTTGTACTGCTTCTTCTCAAGAGACACTAAAAAGGTTGCACTTTTATATTTCAGTATTTCAGTAACTCCACATAAGCTGTAATGTCTTTTTTAAACTTAAAAGGAAAAAAAAACTCAGCCTTACCAAACTCACCTTCCAATTTGAAATTAAAGCTAGGTTCTTTGATTTTAGGCATCTGACCTTCAGCCAAATCCCTGCCTCTTCTATTACTGTCTGCTGTTACACTTGTGCAGAACTTCCGCGATGGATTTGCACTACAGAATTGTAAACAAATCACCATCAGCGGGCTTGCAGGATAGTATGTCGATATAGCAGGAAAAGGCTGACATTTTCCTGTCACAGTCCTGCCGTTTTAGGTTGCCTGTCCCACCACTTTTGGAGGCCACGCTGGCTGCTGCTGGGAGACAGACAGAACCAGAGCAGTTCTTGTGCAGAAGATGAGGGAACGGCCGTTCCCACAGCAACAGTCACTGTTAGTCCCTCATGCCCCTGACATACAGAAGCAGGTTCAACAAGCCTCATTCTACACACCTCTTATTTCAACTGTCCACCCCAAAACTGACCCTTCCCCCTGTCCCTTTCCCTACTGTAGCCTGGAGACCTCTCACTTGGGCAGCCAAATTCATTACCAGCAACAACGCTGAGAAGCCTTGAACGTGTTGGAGGACATGTTGCAGACTCCAGACCTGGGACCCTGCTCCACAGATAGCACTCCCCAGCCAGGAGCGGGACACACGTACGTGCTTGGCCCTGTGTGCCAGCCCTGCAGCAGCACCACCACAGCTGGCATCTGACCTCACCTTCCTGCCAGAGGTGAGACTGTAAGCCTTCCCCAGGAAAGCAGTCTTGTTTTGCTCTTAGAGAAAGCTAGTTTGCAGGACCAGAACTGAGCACCTCTAGAGATGCACAGAACCCCGCTGTACGTTAAGCAGCGTAATGACAACCCTCCAGACGAGCATTACAGAAGCGGTAGAAACCAGAACACCCTCTAAGATCAGTCCACCACTGAACAGGAAGAGAGATAATAACAAGGATATACAAGTCTAAATTTTGAATGCCTCTAGAAGGGAATTACAATCCTATTTCTCCCGGAGCTTCAAGGCAAAAAGATATCCAAGCACCTGAACACCACAAAAAAAAAAGATCCTGAGCCAGGGCATGACAGTTTGCCCACATTAACTTTAAAATATCTCATAAAGACATGCCAGAAAAGAGTTCTGCTGTAGTTTTAATTCTGTTCTCTGTCACATACAAGTGTAATGATACAGCACTGCAAATTAAATATTCTAATGCAAATCAGGTCCATTTCTGAAAGTCACAGTGACCTGAGCAGCCACCCAGACTAAAAACTTGCCAAAGTTCCCTCAGCCAAAGTACAAGTCTAATGGCTCTCACAGCATACAGAACTGTAGAAACAGATTTCTCCATCTCATATATAAATGCACACAACTTGAAATGAATGCCTCTGAAGAAAATGAGGTAGCTAGAAGTTGAATAAGAAACTAACGGGAATTTTAATAAGGTACCAAAAACCTGTGATGGACACAGCTGTTCACTCTCTTATGTTTCATTCTGAATTTTAAATAATTTTAAAACCAAACAGTAATTGGGTTTTAATAATTGAGAGAAGACCAGATAAGGAAACAATATACAACAAAGGTAATTACAAGTGGTGCAAATGGTCTTAGAAGATCCAGATTACGTGAAGCCATGGTTCCATGTATTTAATTTTCTCCTCAGGGACTTCAGACACCTTTGAATCTCACTCATGTTCTTGCTTCATTTCTGCTTATACAAGACCTCAATGTTTTTATGTACCGCTGCAACACTATATTTAGTTTTATGACTTGCAGTAGTTAACATTGCAATAGGATGGGCTTGTACTTATTAAGAAGCAGTTTTGCTAATCATGTTCATGATCTGCTCTGTAGGACGCATGAGTAAATTCAAAACGCGCTCCTGCAGATTACACCTGCAACAGTTCTTTGAATAGCATATCAACTATCGCTGCCAACTCAGTTCTTGATGGATGGCTGCACAGAAAGGGGGATCTGCATACAAGCAACAAGCAGGTACGGACAAGTTGTCTGGTTCTGTGTTTGAGTGTTTGATGTGGGTGGGCACGGATGGGAGCAACGATCACTGACCTCTGAAGACACAATTTTGTTGCAACCTATTTTAAGAATATAGGTCGCACTATATACAGGTACTATGAAATAAAGGTCAGTCTATGGTCAGCTTTTTTCATTGCATGGAGGTGTCAGGGCTGACAGGGTGCTGTGGATTTAGAGTATCCTAAAGCCTGCATATTTCTAAATACCTAAAGGAATTTCAGAGAGGCTTATATGGAGAACTCATGAAAAACCTCAAGCAACAACTCCGGATGCTCTCAGAAAGAATTAAGAAGCACTTCATCTCATTCCAAAAGCCTTTGAAAAAGTTCAGTGTTTTCCTACCCCTCACTGTCCTATCCATTTGTTTATTTAAATCAGTCTAGTGTAAGATTCACAGATATGTGGTATGTCTCTGATATTACTAAGCCAGGGGCAACTGGCTTAGCACAGAAATCCCTAGGAATGCATCTGAAGCCCTTCGATGGGCAATAAGCCCATTGATGGTGTCTCCAAGCTGCTCTCTGGGTCTCTTCTGACCCGGAACACTCCAGTGATGACCAAAAGGGCTATGTAGCTGAAAGATTCCCAAGCTCCACAGCACGGTTCAAACCCTAACAAATCACTCATGCTTAGAAAAGCTTTAAAAAAAACTTACAGCAATATTTTTGTTGCTGCTTTATTATAAAGCAAGATACCAAAGCATTCAATTAACCAACAGCATTCCTCTCAGTCATGAGCTAACGCTGTGCTGAAGGTCACTAGGCTTAGTCAGTCAGTCTGACTGTTGGATTATGAGTCAACAAGCAAACAAGTGTACTGCAACCAAGGTCTCATAAGACTAATTGGACTAATTGGGCCAGATACTGCTACACCTTCTCTCTTACAACACACTGCATAATTTTTGTTCTTGGAGTAGCTACAGCTCACAAGGTGGAGTATATCTTGTCTTAAGACATGTTACTACACCCCCGAGCATCAGGGGTTAGAGATCTGGTCAGCAATTGAACTGGAGCCAACTCAGTAATTAAACTGTTTAATCAGCTTCATTGGCTGGTCCCTATTCTTTTCTCATACTAGCGCAAATCAAATTGACTGAGATTATTCCTAATGTTTACCATTGTGTATGAGAGAGGACTCTGGCATGCTCTTCTCAAAGGATGCCCTGAGCAAGATGCTAACCTGAACAACACATCCCAGCCACCCAGGAGAAGTCCTTCACTGTGCATCAGGACAAAGAGGAGCTTTTATTCCTCTTCTTCTGGAGGTGTACATATATATTTAAAATATATTTTATATATGCCCTGCAACTCACTACTATTTCCTAGAAGGATACACTGCAGTGAACAATCTGAAGTAGTCAAGGACTGAATTAGTCTTGAAAAAGCTAAAGAGTGTGCTAAATCAAAGAAAAAAGCCTCTTGCTTTGTCATACTAAGGTGGCATTTCTTAGAGATGAACTAATTAAAAGACATTTTAAACAGCATTGACAGGATTATAAATCAGATTTCACTTTCCAATATTAAAGAAAAAAATCACTTATGTCTTCAATAGCACTTATTAGGGAGTATTTACAAGGGCTTTTTTCCTTTGATTTGTCTCCTTAAATAAAATTTCCAGGTTTTTTTGTTAGTATAATTTGCCTTTGGTCACCTAAAATCCTGACTATCCCAAGTTACACCATCCAAGAAGCTATTTCATGCTAGCTTTAAGAAAGTGTCTTGAACATCCTTTGACCTTTGCTGGACATATAGTTAAGAACTAGGATCATTCTTCCCCTTTAGAAGGGTTGCTTTTGACAAAGTGATCAAGAGAGAAGTGTGTTAGCCTGTTCTTCTCCTTCCTATGAAGTCTGAGATGCCGCCACCGCTGCTCTACAAGAGTAGCACAGTGCTCCAGCTCCTGCAGAGAGAAGCTGGCCAGCTTCTGCAGAAGGGCTGCACTGCTCTCCTGCCCTGCTGTCTGGAGCCAGCAGAGCCAAGCAAGCAGAGCCTTTGACAGGACAGCACTGGCAGCTCTCCTTTTCTTCTGTTTACTTCAGTGGGTTTCAGACAGCCAGGGAGATCACTGACTGCAGAACCTGTGGGACTTAAACACTCAGAGGGCCTTTGAAAGCCCTGGCAGCCTCCCTCCCTCACCACCACTGCCAAGTTCTCTACTGGCTGTCAGACACTTAAAACAAGATTACAGGAGCAAAAGCTTATCCGCAATCACCTTGCAGGCTGTTTAGAGTCCTGCAGTGCTGCAGGATCGTTGCCCCCAGGCATCTCACTCAGGTTCTTTAATGTTCTTCACTCCACATTGCTGCTGCTTCAAAAACACTCTGAACTGCCCTTTTCAGCATCTCATCCTGCCAACACGGCCATGAGGAGCCCTAGGAAGCATGCTCTCACAAGTCCCAGCAAGGCTTCGGATTTATTCTCATTACAGATCCTGGATCTCCCTGGGGGGTTTAAGCCTCTCCTTTCTTGTTTCAGCCCCATTAGTATTTTCTACCCAGCACATATTTTAAATGCAGACAGACACAAATGAGACAGGTTATCATTCTGCTTTCTTGACAGGATCTGCCTTTTAAAGTCTCTCCTAGTAATAAGCAGAAGCAACTACTGCTGGAAAGCATTTGGAGAGAAATAGCATTGGCAGCACAATGTAAATAATTAACTAAAGCATTCTTTTAGGTTGCATTATGCAGAGAGGAGTAAATCATCAGACAAGCATTTAATATTTCATGAAAGTTATCATAAAGTTGGAGAATCAAGCGTCCTTCTACATCATTTCAGAGCGTGGAGTAGGCATCAATACATTTAAGAACTGCATCTTACCACCCTTGGCAACACTGATGGAGATGGATTCTCTTGAATGCTACACACACCGAGTTTTCTACATCCACTAAGATTTCTTGAAGGCTCATGATCAGAATTTCCCGCACAGGACAAGGGGTGGAGAAGAAAAAGCAAAGAAGCAGGCCTCTTAAATTGGATAGCCAGAAATCAAGGTATACAACATTGCTAGCCATTTCTGAAAACATTGACTCACTGAGCTGGTAATGAGCAGTTGTGTTGCTGAATGACTATTTAAACAAAGGATATTACCCATCCCCTTAAGTGACACTTATTAGCAATAAATCTATCCTCTGGAGAAAGAAGGAAAACAAAACCCAATCCAACCCCCCTATTTTTGGTGTTGCCAAATGAACACTTAGTGTAGTTTCTTCAGAATTAATAATTAGAAAACCATGGAACACATCCAGCCACGTAACATACTCTCCAAATCATTTAACATTAGTTTTTCCAGGAACAAAGGATTTTGCAAGTGTCTTGGGACTTTTGCTAATGATACATTTTCTCTTAACAACCTGATAAATTCTTAGTATTACCACTGAAGTTCCAATACAGAAAATTTTCACAACGCAGAGCTTGCATGGGAATGAAAAGGTGTAAATATTTTTCTATTTATCTGTTTTATATTTACATTAACCTATTTTAAAATAGATATTTTTCAGGTTTCCCTTTGTTACTTTCACTCATTATCAATGGTGAGTCTACCCAAGTTCCAGCATTTTCTGCCAAGCTTTTCCCTCTCCAATCTTTCGCTGATGTTTTTCATCCTAAACTGAAATCCTAGGTCCTCCTCAGGCCTGATAAAATTTAAGGCAGTGCAGTGTCTGGAGAGTGTGGGGGGTTAGGATTAGAGCATCATGGTTTCCCTGTTTTGCAGCAGTACGTGTATGAAGCCCAAACTACTACCCTGAATTGAGACTTATGTGCACAGGACCTGGACACCTTCAATTTCTTATATCCACCCAACATTGAAGAGTGTGAAGAGTTGGAGCTCTGTAAACACGAGAACTTTTTTTTGCTGGCAGTATCTCTCCACAAAAGCAAGATATGATCAGGACATTGTATTTCTAAGCTTATGACATTATTTTAACTTATATGACAACACCTGTTAAGGCCATTAATGCAGTGTTTTGACTCCACTGCTAGACCAAGATAAAGTGAATTGTTCTCACACGAATATAGATGTTCTTTAAACAGAAAGGGAAAATTGAAGCTTGCCCTCAGAGTAAAAGTTTTACCTCTACTTATCCTATTTCTAGAGGATTTACGATGGTTGCAGAACTTGTGAAGTTGTGCAATATACAGAACAAGCAGCTCTACAAAGACAAGGCATGTGAAACTTTATTAGGAAAAATCATTTTAAAAACACACCAGTAGCATGCATGCCTGCATGTAATAAACATACAGGTCCCCAGTCTAAATCCTAGCACCCAAAGCCCAAATGATCAAACTCTGTAAGAGTTAATCCAACTCTCTACGACAGCTGTATCAAAATGCAGGCTCCAAGTTCAGAACAAAAAAAAAGATTGACATTAGTGAAAAATCTCATCTTAAAAAAAAAAGTGAATACTTGAGGATGAATTCTTTCTGTTAATTCAGCAGTAGTGTCCACAGCAGGCAGCAGGAGCACTGTCTCCCAGCTGGAGCAGTGAGGTCCTGAGTGCCCGACCTGCTCCCATACTAGAAAGGAGTTTGATCGCATCTTGGTTCCAGTTTTGCCTCGGATACATCAATTTCCAAAACAAGATGCTGATACTGAGGGCAGATTTAACATATTTAGCTCTCCATAGTAACACCATGATAAATAGGCAAAGCTTTATTTTCACTGATATTTATTTATATAGGTGTGTGCATACACACACACACACTCCCCAAACTACTCAGTTGCTTCTCTTCTTTTCCCTAACTGTAGATTAGCCGTATTGCTCTCTACCATCCCCTACTGTTGGGCAGCCTTTGCAATGCTAAGAACAACTAAGTATTACATCTTCAGTTTATTATAAAACAGATGCATCAGTGGTACTGGGAGGGGAGTAGATGCCTTTTCCTCTTCCCAATTTAGACACAAACAGGCAGCCAGGCACAGCCTAGCCCGGAGCACACACCATATTTTACCAGAGCTAATGGGCTAGAGCTAGTGCCCTGCGTGCTCTGTAGTAGGGCCGGACACGTTCTAACAAAATGCATTTCAGTCTCTGTTGCTGTTCTTTTAACCAGACTTGTTATTCTCACTTTTCCTAAAACCAATTAGTCAAAATGCCATTAGTTTATCCCATGTCTGGTCAACCTCTAGTACGCTATAATCAAAATACATTCAATTGCTACCCTTGAAAATTTCATTTTATTTATTTAGCTTGTAAGAGGCTCATCAAGATACCTACACCGAATCCAGTAGCCTGGTTAACAAAGTAATCATCTTCACATGGCATCCAGCATAGCACTCCACTATTATCCTGCTTTCTCCTAGTAAGCAAGACAGAAACCCACACGTCCACACAACAAAACACCAGTGAGACACAAAGCACTGACCATATTAGTTCACATTATTCTGCAGAAAGCATGTGCATTCAGTTGTCTTCCAACCAAAGAAGCAACATTGTCGTGTCTGATGAGTTATCCTATAAGATTGCATAAGTCTAACAGCAAACTTGAGATTAAAATAGGCAAGCAAGAAACTGGAAAGGTTCCCAGAAATGTCTCTAAAGGCAATCTATCCTTCTTAGCAACCAAGAGATAATTACTGTGGATTAAAGAATTAGATAATAAAACAAAAGTCTAATCAGAAACACTATTGCCAGCATTTTACTACCACAGGGTCCATTAGAAAAAATAAAGACACTCCACTGATTTTTGTTTTGTTAAAAAATTAAACTTTTCTATTCTTTTAGTTAGAGACACAACAAAGATGGAAGAAGTCCAGACTCCTGAAAATCTTTCAAGAAACAGGAAGGAAAAAAATATCTTTTTTTAGTAGCTTTAGTGGCTTGGCTGAATTTGAACTAGTCAAATTCCCTGGCAGTGCAGTATACTTCGCATTTGTGGACACTGTGTAATAACTAACCCCTTTGGAAAAGTCGGGCCAAATTCAGCTCCAGTTCAAGCAAGCATAGTTCTGCTAAACTTAGGACATCCTTGTTTGCCTCTACCAGCAACAAATCCAGGTGCTTCCCACAGAAGATCTACGAAAAACGAGCTAATGTTTGCATTCTGAACCATAAGATCTCTCACACTACTCAAGTTTCCTAGGCAACTGGCAGTGCAGTCTTATGGAAAGATTAGCTGAGCCACGTAATCCAGTACAGAAGACCAAAAAGGGACACTGCAGGAAAAAAAAAAAAAAATGCATTTATGCAGGTCATATAACACCTCTGCTGCAGAAGTAGAGGATACCCCTATTATTCCATATTATTCTGTACACTGGACTAGCAGAGGCAGGATGGCGGTCCAGAAGCCCTGACCCTGGGTTCAGATGGGATAAACACTAGGTACAGCGAATATCCAATCTGCCCGAGACGAGGAAAATTCCAGTGCAGTTTGAAATACTGGCAGCAAGGTTTAAGAGGTATCTAACCAGTCTTACAACTAAAGAATGTCAGGTTCCTTATTTTTTTATTATTATTTTTATGCCAGCATCCCTTGAAAGCTCCAGAGGCTTTATTTGAAGTTTTCCTGCACTATTTCTTCCTCTCAGATGAAAAACAGGAAGAGAAGATTATGACAAAATTAATGCTACATGATCAAATCCATGGGGTTCAGGGAATCCTAGATTTAAGATTAACAACTTTCACATCTCTGCACATGTGTTTTTACACTGTTCATAATGTAGTATGACCACAAAAGTTGACAAGATCCGATAGATTTTTGTTATGTAAGTTTATACGCTTTCAAGGAATTTTACCACATATTTATTTACTATTCAAATATTTATTCAGGTAGTTGAGTTACAGTCAATACAAACCTAAAGTTTCTCTTTTGGTCTTACAATGTATTGCTATTTTATTTTAACTTGCAATTTTCTGACAGCTTCACCTTAAAAAGGGATGCTGCCATAATGGTTAGTTTGGTTTATTACACATAACCTGACTTACTGTCAGATACTTGTATCACTGAGTATTAATACTACTTTTTTTTTTTAAAGGTCTAATTTAGTTTAGCCAAATTACTTTTGTTCTTAGTGGATATGTAAACAACAGTCAGGCTTCTGCTGTTACTATTTCTTCTGGACTCACTGTTATATGAGCTAGCGTTCATTCACATTTCTAAATTACCAGGATTACCAGGTAGGATGTCAACAATTACCCATTTCATTCAGCTTCCAAAAAAACCCTAGAAAAATTGTACATTGGCTGAAATAAACTCAAATCACAAAATGTGCGGTCACTATTACATGCGTGTAGAAAACATGAGATTAGTCAGCTAACAGACTATACTATCAAAGTTCTGTCTAATGTAGCTTGATAACTAAAACATTACAAAGGCAAGATATTTTTCAGAAAGACAAATCCTTTCCCCAAGGTCAGATAGACACTAAATGAGGAGTTTATGAAATCCATTTTTTTTTTTTTAATATATGAAGAAAAGGGGGTTGCAAAAAAAAAAATGCCAGCTTGAAGCTCTCTCAAAAGCTGACAATTATAAGCCAAAATCTGCAAAATCCCAAGTCAAACACAGAAAGTTAACAACCCTAAATTACTCTAGGATTTTCTCCTCAGCCAGCCTCAACGTGTCAAAATTTGTTCCATACTAGCACAGATTTATGATCAGTTGGTTCTTTGAAAGAGAGGCATTTTTGGTGCGTTGGTTCTCCAGCATCATTAGTTCAGGAATATATAACCAAATGTAACTGCACAGGTATGCCAATTATTTTGCTCTTACCAAATAATCCTTTTTTTTTTTTTTTGGCACCATATGTATTAGCAATACTGATTTTTCTAGGATAAGTTTTCTTGTTTCCCACCCCTTTTTCAAAGTTCTGTAGGTACCTCAGCATTTTTCCCCAAATTACCTCTTGTACTTGCAAAGGTTTCTGTATTTATCATCATCTGCACAGGGTTTGGTTTTTTTTGTTGTTTTTTTTTGTTGTTGTTGTTGTTTTTGTTTTTAAATATGCTGTTTACTTGACTTTAACAATCATTAATAAAGATGTTAAGGTTTATACTCATCTCTGTAGCGCTGTTGGACACCTTTCCACAACCCATCACTTTTCCATTTATCACTATTGTAAAGATCCTGTTTCTGTACAAACCAAATTGGAGTTGGGCCCCTAGTGATAACCCAGATTTTCCTTCACAATGAGTCAGTTTGACTACGTTTCATTTGAGCCACCATAATAACAATTCAACTGCAATAAGAATATACGCTAGAGACTAAATCAAGTATTGAATCAACTGCGCTTGATGAAAGTTATTCTGGAGTGCTTCAGGAACTGGCAAAGGCAATCTGAGACCTGCTAAGGACATTCATGAACTCATTGAAGTTCACTGAGATCCCTGAAATTTAAAATTGAGAACTTTGGGGAGGGCGGGGAGAGAATATGAAATCCCAACATTATTCATTGTTCTGTAAAATACATAGGAACAAGTAAAACAAGCTTTTTACTTACAGCTGCTTACAAACTTCAAAAAGAATTTACCAAGAGCACTTAAATTTCTTATAGTGTATGAAAACAATAAGTACATGAGAGTTACCGCAATGCCTTTTCTTGCGCATAAAACATTGGTATGAAAACACAGGCAGACCAGAATAAAGATTTGAGTAAAATCTAAAGTGAAGCACTACCAGTCTGTGGGCACTGTACATGAAGAAAGTTGTAGCCTGATCAGATTAGAATCTATGAGACAGCTGGAAGAAGGATCAGAAATCTAGAAAATATGAACTACATAGAAAATCTAAACAAATTTAATATTTTTAGTCTTAAAAAAAAAGACATGAAGGGAAGAGAAAAAGCCCTGCAATAAGAACAGTATGACACACTTCTTCCACCTCTAGTGAACATGGAATAGAAGATCTATAACGTAGAAAAAGAAATTAAGTTTAGATATCAGATTAAATTAATATTAATTAACAACAATAAATTAAGTTTAGGTATCAGATACTTAACTTCTAATTAAGTAGCAAGCATTTGCCAAGTTTCAGAAGGCTAAATTACCAGAGTCTCAGTGAAATCACAGTCCTTAAAATTGATCCATCATGGACCGACCTGGCTCCAGATGATCTTTTCCATGTACTAATTAAACTAAGTTGAGAGCTTATGGTGAGCAAGGCAGTGAAAGCTAATTTCTCAATCCCTACAAAAATTAGCAAGTTATCTTAAGTGACTGTTGTTCTAAAGCTATGCTAGTATTTAAGATGATAGCACAAATGTTATTCCAATAACGCTGTTTTTACCAGGAAACACATGCCATTGGCATCATCCCAAAGCAGTTTGAGGTAATCAAGCTCCTGGTCCATGGAGAGGCGGAGCAGACAGCCTGTCATCTGAGGGCAGAGGTCTCATTTGCATTTATTCCCTGTCCCAACAGCACAAACTGGCCCATACACATTCCCTCTTTTTTCCCGGTACTGTAAACTCACTCCACACAGAAAAAGAGACCCACAGCAACAGCTGAAGGATAATCATGCCAAGTTTATAAAAAATAGTTCATACTACAAGCAGCTAAACTATTTCAGCCTACAGCCTCCCTATGGGGAGAACTGCTCAGCAACACAGCTTCCATGAAGCCAGAATGCCTCTAGCAGTAAAAGCATCCCAGAGCACCTATAGAAGGCTCACAGTGGAGAGATTACAGTGCATGCAATTGCATTCACATCTAGCTCGGTCTGCTAGCCGATGGGGAGGGACAAGCAACATGTCAACTTGTCTTCTAAGACGTTTGTAATTAACTATTACCCAGACTCAAGGGGGACTTCATGTTTTCCATCACCTCCTCTCCGTTGTACAAAGAAAAGAGCAAAGGAAGAAGGTTTCTATCTTCCACTTCATTTTGCCAAGCCAAGCCTAGCAGGTATCCTGGATCCCCTTTCAGCAACTGTGCAAGAGCAAGCACGCCCAAAGGCTTTGTTCAGCCCTCTGTCACAGAACTGAATTTACTTCTTTTGATGCAGAATGAGTCAATAAGCACAATCTCAGATATGGCACTTGCCAAAAAAAGATTGTTTCAACAGCATGCAAGGTAGTGTTACAGCTTTTAGCTGACTATTACTCAAGGTTTTCAGTGGTATACTTATTTATCTCACTGTTAAAGAAAAAAAACATGAGACCCACTTCAGCTTCTCTCTTCACCCATCTTTTTACCCACATAGGCTACTTAAAATGACGGAGACAAGCAAAGTCCTTCACCAGCAGAAAGCTACCAGCCTCAAGGAACACAGCACAATCCCAATGACAACAAAGGGGAGAGACAGCAACAACAAATCTTTGCCCTGAGGACTCCATTTCCCATGGCCACAGCAGTTCAACCATAAGCTAGGACAACCACGGCCAGTGTGCTTCATTGCAAAGCAATGATTGACCGTGCACATGCAGAAGGGAGGCTTCACACATGCCACTCCAGTCCAATACAAGAACTTTTTAGTATCCTTCCTCTGCATGTAAACAAACAACATGGCTAAAGTGTTTATACAGTATAAGAGGAAATCGCAACAAACTGAGCTACCCAAGGTCTTCAAGACCAAACCTGAATATTAGTGGTTCAATTGAAAATAGAAGCGTTTCAAATTAAAACTGAAAAGCTGCTTTAGGTCTTGAAAGTTCAACACATTTTCACAGGTTAAAAAGAGCATTTGTGATGACTTCTAGATGAAGTAAAAGTCCCAATATTATCAAAAATTTTTCCTGCTTGAAATGCTTGAAAGCAAAGGTTTATGACAAAAACATCAACAGAACTTTCAGGTAATTGCAGAATACTAGTAACCATGATGATAAACAAATTCCTGCAGCTCTATCACATGTCATTTCATGGGAAACAACTTTCAAATATACAGATATTTTCATATTTAGAGGCAAATAAAACAAAAATGCAGATAGAGTTGTATTAGATGTAAAGGATGCCAAAACAAGCTGTTAAGATCTACGAAAAGAGGCAAAGCTGGAGTGGCTCAAACTGTTCTGTAGCACAAGTTCTGCAGAATAAAATGTGCAGAGTAAGTTCAGTTTAATTCTTCCTTTTCTTATACATTAAGTGAACAAAGGAAAAGCAAACTGTTAATCTTCCAGTATAACATTTTTCCTTACTGATCTAAACTCTACATACCAACCTCACAGGTAAGCCTGAATCATTAATTGATGACCAGGAAAAGGACTTCAAAGAATTGTTATACCATTTCCACAAGTGAAATCAATTTGTTATAAAAGACACAAGGAGTATGAATAATAGATAAGGAAGGTGTTGCTGGAGTTAAAAGCTTTGCCTGCTCTCCAGATACTATTTGAAGAATAAGGTTCAACTCCACAGATTTACAGACAAATCGTGCTAAAGACAATTCTTTTTCATCCTCTCTGTTTACTTTTAACTTTTAAGCTGACTTGACCTTTTCCTTTTCCCACAGAATGAAATATTTTTCCTATCACTTAGCAAAATAGTTAAGAAATCAGAAATTCAACAGTATGTTTTTTCTGGCAGATGTGGCTGTTGACACAGGGAGCTAAGTTATCATAAGTGCATGGACAGAGCATCGTGGGACAACTTCTCACATCTCTTCTCAGACCCAGGACTGTACAAAGAGGATTTATAGGTATATGTCCTGGCTGGCACACTCTGCTCAAGACCATAGTTCCAGAATAATGAATCCATGCACTAGTATGGTGACATTACAGATCTGATGCACATCCTGATCAGGCAACAACATGCTGCTGCTTTTTCAGTAAGCAAGATGGAGTATATGCTTCCTTTACTCCAGGGGTTGAAAATACAGACTCAAAATTCAAGAAATACAATATCCAATCCAGAATTCCTGGTACATATTACAAACTTAGCCCATTCTTTTTTTTTTTTTTTTAATACTTCAATTGGCAGAACAAGTTAATAACATAGGTGCTTTTCATTATGTAGTTTGCAGCTTGGTTCATTCGTAGGTACCCTTAATCCAGACTTAATGCATCTGGGAAAGACAGCCTTGGGACAATATCCCACAGAGTTTACAATGATCTTAGGAAAGTTGAATTTTAGCCAAAAACCTGTGACAACGCTTTTCACCAAACATGCTTTCTTTTCCATCACAACTAGGTTTTGATGAAGCCAGAATAGAATTTTCTAATCAGTGCAAGAAACCTCAACTCTTCCCCAAAACCTAAGTCTTCTGCCCACTTCCATTCAGTATCTCAGCTGCCCAGTTGTATAGGTTTAGCTGTTAGGAAACATTCTATAAAAGGCTTAGTTTCTACTTACTTCACAGCAGAAAGTTCTTAAACCCTTCACATTTTTACCAAAAATTGCTGTTTCAGAGCATCCCCTAGTTTGGAGTCCTGTGCTGTACACATGACAACCATGTGACATACCACCACATCCTGCAGATTTAGGATCAGAGCAGGACTGAGCTATTAGTAGTACAAAATAGAAAGCGTCCAAAGCTGATCTGTGAAGAATTCCCATTACCCTGGGAAATCTTTCTGTGCCAGACTAGGCGAGACGTTTTTGCCACCCTCAGTCTCAGAGTTCATTTGCAGGAGGAAAGGCCAGAGCAGAACAGCAGCGAGAACTCCTGTGCGCCAGTGCTGCATGGTCATGGGGTACACGGGCTCCATGGGCTACAGTCAATTCCTCTGACCTCCTCCATTTCAGGCTTCAGTGCAGAGCAACAGGATAGCACTGGGCTGGTGATCTGATTCGAGCTATACTAAAACATTTTCCACTAGAAACATAATTTATCTTTCATTTTCAAATTCAGAAATTTCTGATGCAAAGTAGCTTCTAAGGTTTAGCAGTATTTCAGATTATGCACTTCAAATATCCTTACATATAATGAATTACTTGCTGTGTGTTAGTTAAAAGTAAACGGGCCACTTACATAGATTCCACTTACAGTAGTTTTGTAGCTATGTAATTTACATAATTTTAAATTATACAACCAATAAAGTATTATTGTACTTTCCTGTTACATTTGAAATTGCAATAAAAAGGTCCGAGGCTTTAATTAGTATAAAATCAAGTCATTCAACTGCTATTTTTGAACACGGTGTAATTACAGTAACAAAAAACTACAAAGGACTTGGCTTTTGATAGGTGGTTAGGATTATTAAAGTAGATCTTTAAGAGCTATGCTGATTTAATTGCAAAAGAACAGAACTTTTTATTAATACGGGCATATTAAGAATCCATGTACTGTCTAGAGGGCGAAATATATTTTATGGTTTAATGGAAGTGGGAAACTTTTGGCTGCAATATCTCTAGCAGTATGTTTTCAAGAGAAAGTGATTTGGCCCAAGTCCAGGAAAAGATTTGCTGTCTGAAAGTCTGATTTTGCTTTGCTCAATTTCTGGATGCGTGGACACAGAGCACAATCCAGGAATGGTACAAGCAGCTAGTCTTTATACTATATATATCCTCAGCATCTCTTCTCAAAGCTCTCACTTCCAGGGTTAGGCACATCTTAGCAAAGGATTTCCACAATGACAGTTCTGGCGACAACATTCCCTCTCATCCCTACCTTCCATCTGAGTTTATATATTTAAAAAAAAGATTCAGTGAGAGTGCTGTGCCTCAGTAGTCATGAGAAAGAAGTGTAAGAGAAAAGTTGGTGTCTCAGCCAGTCATACCCATCAGTACATTTTTACTGATAGTGAACTCTAATGAATGAATGAATTAGAGCAGAACCAAAAGAGAAGGGTTCCAACTATCTGGGCGAGCAGAGCTCTCCCCATTGAGCGGAGAGTCTTCCTTAGACTGACTGCTGGATTTATACAGGTTTAAAAANCAGCCAGTCATACCCATCAGTACATTTTTACTGATAGTGAACTCGAATGAATGAATGAATGAATTAGAGCAGAACCAAAAGAGAAGGGTTCCAACTATCTGGGCGAGCAGAGCTCTCCCCATTGAGCGGAGAGTCTTCCTTAGACTGACTGCTGGATTTATACAGGTTTAAAAACACACTGTTTACACTCCGAATTCCAGCATTACACAAGTTTCCAGCCAGCTGATTACTTAGCTTAAACTTACCTCCAATTTCCATCTTTCCATTTCTGTCTTGAAATTCTACCATACCAAGGCATCAAAAGACATACTGAACGGTGGTCCTCCTTTCTTTAGATAACACACACTGCTAGAATTGGTTGGTGAGCCTTGCAAAGATGTTAGTCTGAGCAGCAATAGCTATTTTTCTTAAAAGTAGTGAAACCAACCACCTCCCCAAACATGTTTAAAAACTCAGAGGGAAGGCAGGAAAGTTCTTCACATAGCAACAGTTTAACATTTCAGTAGATTTATTTATTTTTAAATAAGAAGAGTTTATTAGTGCTGCACTGACAGGTATTTTTATTCATTTGTAAGGCACTTCTCAGCAGTAGCAATTAATGCTATTACATATGCAGTCTGCTGTGAAGTATGCTCTAAAATGGTTTCTAAAAACAGTCTGGCTAATTTTTGTAGCAAAATCTTTTAACAGCCCTGCCAAAACACCCAGACATAGAGCAACCTCATTCAGACAGGTCTTAAATACTTGTCCCCTCACTCTGAAATATTCCTTTCAGCCACATCATTACCTTTGGACTGTGCAGATGAACACAGATTGCAGGGCTGTTTACACTTCCATAACCACAATGATGTAATTCTAATTTAGAAAGAGATGTTCTTCTCCAAAGCGAATTGCTTTACTTGTTAACAAGCCCTATCCTAGTACCGTGGCCGATTATAAACTACCAGAATGGGCTGAAATTAAGCTCCACTGTCAACTGCATGTGCATTTACCTAGGCAAAGGTATAGCCAGGACTAACAGGTTTATTTTCCAAATTTCCTTCTGCAACATGGAAGGCACCACAAAGCATGCATTCCCCATGCATCCTTGCACCCTAATGACCATGAACACTTAGCTTCCTACAAAGGACTTCGCTCTTAGTAAGAGACCCAAACTACTTGTATTATGAAGTATTGCAAGAGATTAAGAGAAAAACACCACTAGTGTCCCTCATCTGGTCCCATGCAACAGCAGAGAATTTATTTGGTAAATATCCTAGATATCCCAGGTGGTGTACTGTCATCAGTAGGGCTACTCATAGCTGTAACAATGAGCTTAAGCAGGGCTTTAGGAGCTTAGGATACAAAATCAAGTTCTATTCAGCCTTTTCAAAACAGCAATATTCTGATTTGTTGGTTTCTTTGTCAAACAATTTTATGTCCTATTTAAGGTGTGTTCACACATAGCAGAGGAGGAAGACGTATGCAGGCGACAGGAGACCACACAGGCTGACAACTGGACAGCTTACGTTCTGATGCATAGTAGGAAATGAGTCTGCAAAGTTTGAGGTTTTTTCTATGCCTTACCAGAAAGGCCATATATGACTTTTCTGAGCAATTTCGCTGTGCCTGAGGCTTAAGGAGATGAATTCCAAATTATGAGGGCCTACACATTATTGTAATAGGGGACAAGCAAGTATGAACTGAATGATACTGTGTCAGGGTGATATTGACATAATTAGCCTCCTAAAAATAAAAGTTTTTACCTCTATACTCCACTTCATCTCGTCCTCTTCAAGATGTACAAAGAAAGTTTAATCATCCTAAAGGCTGAAGAGACTCAGAGTAAAGATTCTCAAGCACTAAAGAGCCCTCTATGTAGAAACACTGCAGAGCTGACTAACCTCTTCAGAGCACAAGAGCATCTCTTCAATAACACAGCACAATTAGTGCTCACCATTCTTAACCTCAATAATCTGAGGAGGGAAACTTAACATTACTAACATCTTTTACTTTCATGGCTTCTTCTTTTCATCTCTCCTAGAGCATATGCACTCCTCACTGCAAAAATAATGCCAGTATCTCATTCAAGCTGCACAGCAACAGTTTCTAAGGGAGAGAAAGAAAAGAAGTTCTCTGAAGTTATCTAAGAGCCAAAGACGTCCACAGAGGGAGGAGGGGAAGGAATTTCCAAGGCAGATATCCATACTTTGCCCAGGCGTCTTCTACAGAAAGAAAAACAATTCTGGTGGTTATTGACTTGCTTCTCTACATATTGCAGATATACTACCCCAATGACCAAAGCAGACATTTCCATTAGACATCTCTGACAACTCTAAAGAGAATTTGCGACCTAATGCACAGAACACATTTGCTTGAAAAGGGGGGAAGTTGCAACAATCAATGGCACATGTGATCCTCTTTCAAAAGCTACCTTGCCTTAGGGTCAGATAGTACCACTAAGAACATCTTCAGTCTCCATGCTATTTTGGCAGAGAAGTGCAAAAGCATGAATCACAGCCTCCATGAACTTTAAAGGTTCCTTTTGAGAGGAATACAGAAAATTCTGTCTTAAAATTTTTCAGTTATACCTAAGGCAATCCTGCGCAACAAAATCCTCTCAGCTGTGCTCATGCATTCAAGGGCATTCCAGAAGTTTAACAGCAGCCCACTGTTAGTAGTCACAGAAGACACCCTACCCATGCAACCCAGCAAGAAAAAGAGCTGTGACAGACAGCAGCAACCTGGGCCTCATTAAAACAAATGAGAACTTCTCTTTTAATTACACTATTTAGGTGGCACATGTGACTAGAGAGATGTGTAATAAGCATTTTCCTCTCTCAAATGGTCACTCCAGCTTCATAATTCAACAAAACCAATGCATAACTCTCCTAATCAGTTTTTAAGTAAATAAGTTCTATTGGGTTTCACATAGTACTGCTTATAACTCACAACTTGTACGCTTGAAGGTCCCAATTAAAGTCTCACCTGTCTTTCCCAAATTCAATTTTAGTCTGTATCATGGTTGTCCATCTATAACAGACGTAAAAGGCTCTGCCCAGTACTAAAGAATCAATGTGTAATAAGGAATTTAAATGAGAAATGCAAAATTAAGGACAGGAACATT
>VXAL01007877.1:59496-76123 GCA_013399475.1 Chauna torquata
CTAAGCGGATCACCTTGTCATAGAAGGAGATCAGGTTAGTCAAGCAGGACCTGCCCTTCATAAACCCATGCTTACTGGGCCTGATCGCCTGGTTGTCCTGTATGTGCCGTGTGGTGGCCCTCAAGAGGATCTGCTCCATGAGCTTCCCCGGCACCAAAGACATACTGACAGGCCTGTAGTTCCCTGGGTGCTCCTTCCAGCCCTTCTTGTAGATAGGCATCACATTTGCTAACCTCCAGTCAACTGGGACCTCACCTGATAGCCAGGACTGCTGATAAATGATGGAAAGAGGCTTGGAGAGCACTTCTGCCAACTGCCTCAGTACCCTCGGGTGGATCTCATCTGGCCCCATAGACTTGTGTACATCTAAGTGGTGTAGCAGGATGTTAACCATTTCCTCATTGATTACGAGGGCTTCATTCTGCTCTCTGTTCCTATCTACCAGCACAGGGGGCTGGGTACCCAGAGAACAACTGGTCTTACTGCTAAAGACTGAGGCAAAGAAGGCATTAAATACCTCTGCCTTCTCCTCACCCATTGTCACTATGTTTCCCCCCACATCCAAAAAAGGATGGAGATTCTCCTTAGTCTTCCTTTTCTTGTTTATGTATTTATAAAAACATTTTTATCATCCTTAACAGCAGTAGCCAGATTGAGCTCCAGCTGGGCTTTAGCCCTTTTAATTTTCTCTTTGCCCAGCCTCACGACACCTTTATAGTCCTCCTGAGTGGCCTGCCCCTTCTTCTAGAGGTCAAACTCTTTTCCTTACTTAGCTATCNTTCCTGAGCTCTAGCCACAGCGCTCTATTCAGCCAGACCAGTCCTCCGCACCTGCTTGTCTTTCGGCACATGGGGATGGTCTGCTCCTACGCCTGTAAGATTTCCTCTTGAAGAGTGTCCAGCCTTCCCAGACTCCTTCGCCCTTCAGGGCTGCACCCCAAGGGACTCGGCCAACCAGTCTCCTAAAAAGGATGAAGTCTGCCCTTCGGAAGTCCAACGTGGCAGTTCTGCTAACCTCCCTCCTTACTTTTCCAAGAATCAAAAACTATTAATTCATGATCACTATGGCCAAGACAGCCTCCAACCTTCACTTCACCCACAAGTCCTTCTCTGTTCACAAAGGAAAGGTCCAGCAGGGCACCTTCTCTAGTTGGCTCACTCACCAGCTCTGTCAGGAAATTATCTTCCAACACACTCCAGAAACCTCCTAAACTGTCTCCTCTCTGCTGTATTGTATTTCCAGCAGACATCTTAAGTTGAAGTCCCCCACGAGAACAAGGGCTAGTGATGTGAGACTTCTCCCAGCTGCTTATAGAATATTTTGTCTGCCTCCTCACCCTGGTTAGGTGGCCTATAACAGGCTCCCACCATGACACCTGCCCCATTGGCCTTCCCCCAATTCTTACCATAAACACTTAACCCTATCGTCACCATTATTAAGCTGTAGACAATCAAAACACTCTCTAACATACAGGGCTACCCCACTGCCTCTCCTTCCTAGCCTATCCCCTCTTATTTTATAGCCATCAATTTCTTTTTAAGATGCACAATTTCTTTTTAAAATGCAGTTTAATTTATGAATAACTATCTAAATATTTTAAATATCAGCTCATGTTCCTATTGCTTTTACAATATCATATTATTTTATAACAAAATAATGAGGACTGTCATCAGATCCCTCTTTCTTTTTGACCTTTCATGAGTAAACTGCCATACAAAGGGGTCTTTGCATCTTAACTCACATCTGAAAACACAACAGGACCTGCTTGGGCTGCACACAACTGTTTTGTGGCCCACTGGATGTAACACATGAATAAATTCATTTCCAATGACACGTTGCTCATGGTCCCAGCCTGAAAGAGATCTGAAATACAATACTTTAAAACTGTGGCATTTTTTGGAAGGAAATATTATTCTGAGTTGCTTCTAAAGGTATTCATTTCTTTACTGAGGCTCAGTACCTTTGTGTTCATGGTGACTAAAGAGCCTAGCTTTCAGATAGTGTTCCCAGAGCTACATATTTTCACCCCCAATATCTGACTCTCTCTAAAAAAGCTTTTCACACATAGCACATTTAGAATACATGATGCGTGATGTGACAAAGCTTTTATGGTTTCTGTCAGACTCTACTTGTCTAGCTCCTTTGGGTGTTTGCCCACTTTTTGGTATGTAATAAGACTATTCCCAAGGTTACACTGAACAAACCTTTATCAGGCAACCTTTGACATCAGTGGGACCACAATCATTTATGCCAACCACAGATATTCCATAATACAGCTGTACTGTATTAACCACTTTTTCCTTGTATTTTTACTTCCAGTTGCAGTTTGAGTACTTGGGTTTTGTGTTTTGTTTTTTAAAATCTCAGCTGTTGAATTAGTCCTAGATTGTCTATATTGTAAGACAAATATTTATTGTTAGTATGACATAACTGTATCAGTTCCATATATAAGCTGATGATACTAACTGCATTCCTTTGCAGGAAACAGATGAAGTTGCCCTTTTAACAGAATATCTGCACCAAAAATATTAGCATACAAGGAAAGCATCTTTCATACCAAATTTTTACTTCAAGAAATCCATTACTACAGTACATTCACTTATCTGACACTGCTGTAATGAACTTTACTTTTTATCATATAGAATGTTCACATTTCAGCATATGACCATTTAGTGCATCTAACCAGAATCCATTTGTTTTGTCTCATATGACAGCAGTAAGACTGTGGTACTTCCCTTTATAAATCTTAGTGTCCTCTTTGACAAGCAAGGAGAATATAAGTATATGCCTGAAAGCCTTATCAAATTACACCTGAGCTGCAACGCTTTTTTTTTTTTTAATTTCTTCTTATGTCCCTAATTTTTTGTATTAGCTATGCAAGTTCTTCTGGACAGGAAGATTATTTTTACTCGTCTCTGTTGGGCATTTACTACAGATTTCTATCAGAATTCTAACTACTACTTTAGAACAAATTTCCTGGCACAAGATCCATACATCTATTTGTGTAGTTAAGTATACAAAATGTAATTTTCCAAATGGCTTCAGCCATAAGCGCTTTTCAAAAATGTTATCCCCTACTAGTATATTAAAATGTCATTTTGTGCAATACAACAAATGCGTGTAACAAATGGTGGGCAGTGAAAACTAAGTAAAAATCTCATTCTGTCTTGAAATTACAATAGACCCAACTCAAACACTGTGTTTTTCTACCCATCAGTGCACTCAATTTGAATGAATTCAGCTCAGAACCCAAACCCTCTATAACACCAGTTACAGTGAGAAGCTTCTTAATCACATTTAGCTTGCATCCCAATCTCCATTTCCTTTTTCTTAAAGAAACCAGCCATTTATCAGCCACTTTTTGAAGTGAAACAGCTGATAAGTTCATTGGGAAGTCTTTCTAGCTAGACCAGACACAGAATTGCCTCCAAAAGCTGGCAGATCCTCCTCTCCTTTACACCAAGCTGTGGCACTGAAGTCTTTAAAGCAAGAGCTCCCATCACACTCTGCAGGAAGGCTGCAATTCCTGGTTATGGGAACGTGCAGGCAACATAGCCTGCAAAGAATGCCAGGCAATAATATATGGTTCATATAAATATAGAAGTTAAAACCAAGTCACATACAAAAACAGCTAAAGGTATCCCAGGGGAGTAGTGGGTTTTGGCAAAAAAAATCCTCTCATTACTTTAAAGAATATATTTCATGACTCAGGCAGGCACCATTAATGGTTGGCTTCCATCAAATTTCTGTTTTCTACACAGTTTCTGCTTCCAACAGTTTTAACATTGCACTCTATATACTCTTTCAGAGTGGTTGCTTTTTCACTTCCTTCTGAAGTGTTGATACCCAATCCCAAGAATGCAAAAGGGCTAACTTTTGCTCCATTTTAGGCTGGCTTTACTGAAAGATTCTTCCTCAATTCAGGAAGGAGTTCTGTTGAACTGTTTTAATCAGCATGAGCACTTCAAGAGCAAGTGTCAAGCTGACAAAATTGCCTGTAGCCCTAGGTAAGTTAAGGGAGGAACGCAACACTTTAGATTACAATTCCACTACAAATTCCCAGCTGGGTTGGCATCTTCTCTAAAATAATATTAGAAGACAGACAGCAAAGACTAACTTCAGCTCCTTCCATCTTCATTATAAGGGCCTCTTATGTTTTTTGACATCCTGGTAAGCCCCATTCTGCTCCCTGAGCTGTTTCACACTCCACTATAGCTTTGCTGTAACACTTTCTTATCACAGCCTAGATATCTATTGTGTTGCTCTTCTAGCCTAGATTGTGTTGCTCTTCTCAGTCCTGAAAGACAACCTTGACCTAATCATGCACTGCCCCTCCAATTAGCAAAAAGCATCAGATAAAGACATTTCTCAGTGCAAATCTTATGTCTCGCATTATACAGTTGATAGAAAAGATCATTCAGCCACTTATTTACTTAAACCAAAAAAAGGGTTTGTTTTTTTTTCTTCCACATCATTAGCTGGAAAACTCACAGAGCAAACTCACAATAAGCCAGGCTGTTAGCATTTTGAAGCTCAAATGCTCTTTTTTCATCACAGGATTTCTCATCTGTTTTGCAGGTGAAAGATTACAACACTCAACAAGAGATGAAGGGATGAGCAAGAAGATTAAAGACAGTAGTTCTGCACACTCCTGGTCCTATACCTTGCTCTGCTTTAACATGAATCTTAAGACCACAGATTTCAAGACTCAGCTGAGGAACTGGGTAGTATACCATAGAAAACAGAATGCAGTCTCAAAAAACCTCTCAGGTGCAAATCTTCTAAAGGTAGATTCCACAGAGTGGAAAATTACGATGAAAACTAATCCCATTTCTCAGCATTTTTTTTTTTTTTAAACACAGCTTTTTCTAACTTCCTCTTGCATCTGCTCATGCATTCATACTGTAACATCAGTATAGAAAACAGTTTATCAGTTCTTCTAGAATGAGAAAGCCATCAGAAATACCAGAAAAACATGAAAGCCAGTGTGAAATCTGGGTTTCCATAACAGAAGACAATATAGAAAAGCAGGGCAGAGAATCTCTGTTCTAAGGAAGAATTATTTTAATACACAGAAGTTGTGAAGATTCAGTAGGTATAACAAATTGAACATAAGCCAACAATATGTGCTTGCTGCAAAGAAAGGCAATGGTATCCTGGGCTGCGTTAGGCAAAGTATTGGCAGCAGGTCAAGGAAAAGGATCCTTCCCCTCTGGTTCAGCACTAGTGAGGCCACCAGCTAGCCTGGAGTGCTGTGTCCAGCTGCGGGCTTCCCAGTACGAGAGACGTACATATGGACATACCGGAGAGAGTCCAGCAAAGGGCTACAAAGATGAGTAAGGGGCTGGAGCACCTCTCCTATTACGAGAGGCTGAGAGCTGCGATTGTTCAGCCTGGAGAACAGGAGGCTCAGGGTGGATCTCAATATATTTAAATACCTGAAGGTAGGGTGCAAAGAGGTCAGAACCAGACTCTTTTCAGTGGTGCCCAGTGACAGGACAAGAGGCAATGAGCACAAACTGAAACACTGGAGGTTCCAGTTGAACATCAGGAAGTGCTTTTTTGCTGTGCAGGTGACTGAGCACTGGCAGATGTTGCCCAGAGAGATTGTGGAGTCTGCCTCCTTTGAGATATTCAAAAGCCATCCAGACATGGCACTTGGCAACCTGCTCTAGGTGGCCCTGCTTGAGCAGGCAGGTTGGAGCAGATGACCTCCAGAGATCCCCTCCAACCTCAACCATTCTGTGATGACTATCTAGTGTCAACAGTTACTGGTTTAAAAGTACAGCAGTTCCCACGGTCACCTATTAAAAATAAATTTGGAAATTACCCCAGATTTTTAAAACAGTAAAGAGAGCTTAGCTTTATTTTTAAGTATTTCCCCTTCTTGGGATTAAGTCTCATGAGAGAGACTGTTCTGCTCTCCAGGACGGAGAGGAGAGACAGGGCACAAGCTTATGCATTCAAACAGTACATGCAGCTTCTTTTACTCTCACCTCCCTTGCCACAGAAGATCACTACAGAATGTTGAAGTAATCAATTACTTAATCAGACAAGTTCAAAAACCTTGATTTCAGTCATATTTCCAATAAATTATTTGGATTTTTTTCTTTGGAACTTTAGAGCCATGGGCAAGATATCTTCAAAGTGAGTAGCTAAGACATGATAATTTTAAAATCACAGCCATGCAGAAAGGCTTGGATTCACTTTATAACATCTATGCTTTGGGAGGCTAATTTCTCTGGATAGTATTTTTAATGGCAGGCAACTACATGTCACTGACTTTCAATGGAACCAGAATATTTAAGTTCCTTAGAAGCTCTTAAAAAACCCACTTTTGAAATTCAGGTTGTTAAATTAACTTATTAGAGGCCAGTCACTTCCAGCAGAATCCAATTATTCTTACCTAAATTCCTTAGTACTGCACAAAAGTACTGTTATTTAAGGTCAGTTGATTTGCATTTAAAGGTAAGTTTGGTCAGGGATTTGTAGGAAACCAGACACTTCACCTCTGCCAGACTTTTCTTTGTCCTTGTCCGCACTTTCTGAGCCCTCTACCCAATCAGTATTAAGGCATTTTAGACCAGCATCCACATAGTGACATACAGTAGCATGACAATGTTTATACATGCTTTCAAGCAATTGAATTCAAGTCTGAGGCTCAGGTATCATGAACGTGTCCAAATCTTACGCTGCAGTGTGCAGTAGTCCCATCCAGATGTCAGGTGACATCCTAGCATTAACAATTCACTTCCCTCCTATCTCCACAGTAAACTGCTAACAAGGTTTCCTAATTGTCCTTTGAAAGCAGAAGACAAATGAATACAAACATATGAAATACCATTCAAAATAACAGGCCCTCAGAAAAACTAACCTGGAACTCCGTTGTAGAAAGCAAGTTATGAACACACCAGTTTTACTCACTCTGAGTTTGGGAGCAGGAGGGATGAGATTTCCCTACAAACGCTTAACTTACTGCTTGTTAGAAATGACACTATAGTAGTCATGCCTTTAATCAGCTTTCTTGCCAATGAAAGCATGAGGAGATGCACCTACTTGGCTGCTGCTTGCTTTCTGCATCTGTAAGGTGCTGCGCAATGTGTCAGGTCCCCACGGTAGAATAACTAGTCCAGTAACCCAAGAAGGCCAGAGCTCAGGCACTGGAATTCAGTGGTCAGATGACATGCAGTTTTGAGAAGATTTAAACTGTATACTACAGGGTAAGCAGAGCAAGTAGCTAATAGAGGAAGCAATACTCAGCTGGGACCAAGTTCGAACCTACCTTATGTTCCATTCTGAGAAGCTTTACTTTTCTGACACCGGCTCTTGATGCCACAGCTTCTACCTGTCATTTAGTTGTCCCTTCTTGCTCTCCAGTATTATCTGACTTTTTCTTCGCTGCCTTTTCCCCAAGGCATGCATCCACCCTGTCTCGTCCTCCAGCTGACAAATCCCCATCCCTTTTTTTTTTTGCAAGCCTATCTGCAAAAACCCACTTTCTAGCTTCCAATTCACTTTATCTTCTCTTCAGTGACTTGTGTTCTACCTGTCAAAATCTTCTCGCACCCAGACAGCGAACCACATCCATCAGGTCTACTTCCCTTAACCCTCACTGCATTCATGTTCCCCTTTAGAAGCAACACTGGCTTTAACTAATGTACAATGATGAAACTACTAAACTAACACCATAAATATTGACTGCATGCTAAGACAGTGGCACACTAATGAAAATAATCAACCACTGATGAAGAGTATTTACACACTAGGGAATCCATGCAACTGGCAGGTTGAAAAGCAGCATAACTACAGGAAAAACTGGTGTTTCCCTTCAAAACAAGTCAGTGCAATGCTTTCTGGTACCCTGCAGAAGGGATTGCTGATGTGCGACTGCCTCTAACTGCTACCACCCTACAGCTTACTCATAGGTACTGAGAGAGAAATTTTTATTAGGATAAGTTTAAACTGGATAATGTTTAATTGTATTTTTCCCCCCCATTAACATTTCAGTTCTCACAAGGCTTTAACATATTTGATAGTTGTCAACCAGCAATGTAAGAACAGAAGAGAACCAGTGCTTTATTGAGTAGACGTTGACACTGTTGTGGAAACAGTATTGAACATGGCCAAAGAGAAGGACTGAGAGGGTAGTGTTCAGTGGTGCGAAGTCTAGTTGGAGGCCAGTAACGAGCAGAGTACCCCAGGGGTCAGTACTGGGTCCAGTCCTGCTTAACATCTTCATTAATGATCTGGACAATGGGGTAGAGTGCACCTTCAGTAAATTCACAGTTCACATGAAATTGGGAGGAGTGGCTGACTCACCAGAGGGCTATGCTACCATCCAGAGGCACCTTGACAGGCTGGAGAGGTGGGCTGATAAAGAAGTCTCAGTGATGCACAGAGTCCTGCACCTGGGGAGGAACAACCCCAGGCACCAGTACTCATTGGTGGCCACCCAGCTGGAAAGCAGTTTTGTAGAAGAGGACTCGGGGTCCTGGTAGCCACCAAGTTGAGCATGAGTCAGTAATGGCCAAGTATCACCAGCAGGTCAAGAGAGGTGATCCTTCCCCTCTACTCAGCATTAGTGATGCTGCACCTGGAGTGCTGGGTCCAGTTCTGGCCCCCCAGTACAAGAGAGACATAGGCATACTGGAGAGAATCCAACAGAGGGCCGTGAAGTTGATGAAGGGACTGAAGCACCTCTCTTATTAGGAAAGGCTGAGAGAGTTGGGACTTCAGTGTAGGTTTCCTCTAATTTCTCACTAATGCCAGCTGAAAAAGATGGCTGATCATTTCTAGAGTTTGTGTGCTGGAGGAAAGGGAATGGAGCAGGACTGAAGGTGGGGGAGGTATAAATGCCTGGACATTCCCACAGTTTGTGATCACACAGTCAGTTCATCCCACTGCAAGCCTCTGGCTAAACTGGAATTCCAGCCAAATGGTAAAGTCCCTGAGGCAGGGCTCACAGGCTTTCAGTCATTTACCATCATTTTATTTCCACACTCCCTCCCCCCACACACCCCGCCCCCAGATGCAAAAGAACCAACCTGAAACCCCATCTGACCCCAGAACACAGACACAAGAGCTTCACTACCAGTTTCTGCAGTCAGACATTCCCACTTCTCCAATAACTTGTACACACAGAGCAAGAGGAATATACCAAGGTCTTGGCACTGACCCCCCTCAAAGTTAGCACCAGTCTGCCCTGCAGATGCTTTTGCCACCCTGCCCAGTCAGAATACTACTAAATACCCACACACACCTGAAAACATGGTTTACCTGTTCTGCAATAGTTACAGTAACACAATGAGGACTGAGACATTTCATCCTCACAGCAGGGATCACTGTGGTCCTGATCCTCTCCCTTCTTGCATTGTTCACTCTCCTTGCAGAAAAATGTTTGAACTTTATGGAAATGCAAAGAACAGGCAGCTCTTCCAGCACTGCTAGATACCAACATTATGGCTCCTGAGTAACACATAATGCTTCCAGGCCGTTGAAGAGTAATCTGGCAAGAGGTACGTTACACATGATTTAAGAGGTACAGCCAGACACCTCCAATGGTAAAGGCATGCTGTTGCTAGGCCTTAGCGAGGTGTGTTAAGCTCTAAAACTAAGTCCTGAAATCCTTGCATCTCCAGAGACTGGGTGCACACGCTCAGTCTACCAGCTCTTCAGAGGGTGCAGCTTGTGATTTAAAAACAGAGGTAAGAATAGCATTCTCTTAATCGTCTCCTCTCACAGAGAGATTTGCCTTCCCCCTTCCTCCTCCTCCTTTTTTCTTAACCTAAGAATAAGGTAATTTCGAGCCCAAGTTGGTAGCTGTCCTTCACATATTCTGTAGATGTTCTTTGTGCCTGTGAAAACAATACGGCCACAACGTGGTCCAGACCTGGAAGTTTATGAACCTAAAGCCACAGAACTTAACTTCCCCTTGCTGCATGCCTCAGCTGATTATGACAACTAAGAGGGGTGGAAATGAGCCTGTGTAAGCCTAAAGGTAGACCTTACTTTCATCTAACGCACTCAACAAAAAGCCATAGATTTGAATATGAGCCACAGAAGCCACCTCTGCAGCCCCCTGCTAGCAAAACCTTGCCACACACAGTCTATACAGGGTTAAAGAGCATTCAAAAGGCAAGTGACATTGAATATTTGAAATCTGCCATAATGATTTATTTTACAGGGAAACTCTCCACTGTGCTTGCTAATTGCTGCAAATAAACTCATTATAGAGGGCACAAAAGTCCTATGAGTACAAGAGGAAAAACATTCACGTAACAGATGCAGAAATAAAGTGGCCAAAAAAAATGACCCAATCCGGAATGTACTGCTGATTTTAATATATAAAGGTCAATGTAAATTCATCACCACTCTCCAAAAAAAATAACCATGGAGAGAGACACATTATATGCCATCAATCTTTTCTCTTACATAATAAGCAAACATCAAGATCACAAGTTTAACACTTGTAAGAAGAAAGCAGCTGTATGCCATAAAAAACAGTAGTTGCAGAAAGGAAAGCCAATGCTCTTTCAGTTTCAGAGTGTCCAGCTCTAATGCAGGAGCACGAACATTTTCTGGTATTTGGAGAACTGGATAGTCAGACTGCTACTTTTCTTTTTTCCAGTAAAGGATAATACAATAGAAGCAAAAAAGCAATAAAAGAAACCAAAATAAGTAGTACAATCTACCTTTAAGATAATTTTTTAATCACACAATCATCTAGATGTCTATGAATGCTCTCTCTCACTAGTAGGTTTCTATCGTATCCACACAAAACTCAAAGGAGGATGAGGTCAACCAAGTTGTAATGACCACCACTGAAAGGAGACATACTCCTCAAAACATTCTTTGTTAATATGGGTAAAGCAGCGCTGGGAGAAACAGTAATTATTCCAAACACTTTTCACATAAATAGTTGCAGATATCCACTCACCAATTAAATGTTTCTCCAAGGCACAACACAGCTGTATAGAAGGAGGCAGTGATGACAGGTCCCACTCCCAACCTTTCTTTTCCATAGTTGGGTTAATGCCCAGTGTCTCCTTCTTGCTCCAGGGTGATTGACACAGACGTGATTTTTTTGTTTGTTTGTTTTTTCTCCTTTTAAGTCCATCTTCCAGATATGTTAATCTTCCTTTCAAGGTCAATTTGCTTTCCCAAGAGTAACTAATTTAGCATCACAATATAACGATGAGGAAGGCAAAAATTATTCTCTGTACTGGATATTAGGACACTGAGGCATACAGAACTTTCCCCTGTTTGCACAAGGAGTCACAAGGAAAAAAAAAAACATACCTCCTCAGCTCCATTGGCTGCAAGACCAACCTTAATCCATTTTACAGTCAAAAATAATACTGCATTCATTTCAGCTCTGAAGCATATTTACTTACTATGGTATTTTTAAGTAATCTGACTCTCTTTCTTGGTCTTTATCACTTAAGTTCTAAACTTCTTCCTACCAAGATTTTTTATTTAAAATAAGATGTTCCATGATCAAAGGATTTTTATTGATTAGATCCTGTGTCTAAGAAGGTGCAAGTACCTCTTAAGACTGATTTTCAATAAATAAATCTTGCAAGCTTTCTTCCTTATACTTTATGTCCAGTAAAGTGTTAATGTATGCTGTGGCCTTTCTTTCAGGAGATCTAGTAAAGGAATCAACTTGGTCATCTGTTCTTTATGAAACTCCTGGTAGCTTAGTATTTTACCTCCCAAAATTGGAGAGTTGCCATTGGTTTCAAAACTTACTGGGTGGGGTTCATACCTATGTGATATTCCTGATAAGTATATAAGCCTCTTTATTTTAGAAAAGCTAAGCAAAATGGATTTTCAGTGAAGTTCCTCCTCTGTCCACCACAGTATTTTCTTGCATATGATACCGGAGTTCATTCATTTCTACAAACACACAGGGTCAGATTTCGTAAACGTGATGCAAACGCGTGCTTTCCACACTTCTTATAGGAAGGCAGTGTCTCCTCTTCCCCAGTTTCTGGCTCAGCTATACTAAAGGGACTTACTTTGCAACAAGTTTGTTAAATCTTCTCAGGAGATAGTTGAGCATTTACTGTCTGGACTTTCTATGCATATTACTAGATGTCCATAGGAGCAACATCACATTTTTATTACTTGGAAGTACTTCAAAGGAAAAAAGCCCTTAAAACTAAAACAACATCTTGACACCCACTTTGCTGAAACTGCTTTAAGAGACAGCTAGTGACATGCATACATAGGTACTTTTAATTGAAACCTGCTGCCAAAAGGGAAGCAGATTTGGTCCAGAAAAAAAAACCTTCCCTTTCTGTTTTGCACTATTAGTTCTTTTTTCACCTCATAAATGCAACAGTTCCATATGACTGAGAACTGTAAGGAAAAAAACTGTGGAGGAGAAACCACTGATATTTGCAGTGTCCTAATTTTGACATTGAGAGAGTAACTACCTATGCATGTATGTTAGGACCACCCTGTAAATGTCATAAGGACAGGGTTTCCATTTAGGTTTTCCAGGTACGTCCTGTTTTCCGCACTAGAAAGTTAGTCCTGCATCGACAGTCAAAACCAGCCACCAGATATCTTAAGATGTAGGACACTATCACTGCACAAGCTGCAGAGCTATTGGACACACGTTATATGCATCTCATTGTCACTGTGTGGTCACAGAACACACAAAGCAAAGGAGACAAACACCCGCAAGAAGCATCGGTTGGACCAGTCATGCGTGCTATTCCCAGTGGGTCTGCACATGCAAAGGGATCCTGACACTTCATGGACACACGGGACTTGCCGCACACAGTTTTTGTGTAAGTACCCTGCAAGGTCCCTGAACGAACATCCCTGAAAAGCAAAGGACAGACTGCCAAGCACTGACAAGCATTATTATAAAGGCCTAGCTGTGTAGCAGTCTGCTAAAGACAGCATACTCATTTAAAAATCCGATAGATATTTTTGGCTCATCAGGCCAGAAAGTTTGCACGTTGTTCCTTTCCAGCTCTGACCTCACGCATTGTAATGGAGTAGTGGATGACTACACTTACAATGAATCATTTGACAGCTTGTAACAATTATTAACAAAGAGACTTCTGTTACGTTCATGAATGCTAGCAGTGCTAACTGCGCATACATTTGAAATTAATTTCATCACTTCAAGCTCATTAGTTATACCCTTAAAAAGCAGAGAAACCACTGCTAAGTGATATTAATGCTTCTCAATCAGCTGTATCAAAATGTACTCCATGTGTATACATATAAACAATGGGTTGATCTTCTTGCCCATATTTTTAACATAAATTTTAAAAGCTGTCACACTGAAGTGTTGTTCTAAATCAAGAGACATCATTTTTGACAATCCTAGGCTGACATATATACCACCCTTTATGACATTACAATGGAAAAGAATGTAACAGGATATGATTCATTACTGCCAAGCTTTGGATTCTGAGGCAATAGCTCAACAAAAACTATTGAAAGCATCACTATAATGATTTTGATGGCTTTACTTCCAACTTTTCTTAAGGTGTTTTTTCCCCCCCTCCCAATCTAAACAAGGTAAGTACCAAGAAACCTGAGTCTCTATCAGTAAATCAACTGTCACAAGTACCCACAGACTTATGATTTATCCAAATTTCCAAAAAGTATGTTCAATAAGAAAATCTAGTTGGATGTAGGAGTGTTTCACACCTGGAAGACCACCCCGTCCCCCCTCAAGGCCCAGAGTGAATTATAAAACAGATAACCTGGACCACCACGAACTTTTTAAAAGACAGAAAAAGAACACAGGAATAAGCCAACTGTCCCACAGCATATCAGTGAGAAGGAAAACCTGCTGATTTTGAAGAATTCTGCCAGTTTGGAAAAAAGAGCCATTGAAGCTGTCAAACACTGACACTGACTAAAGCAAATTGAAATATCTTCACGTTCTCTTCTCTATTTGGTTCCTTTTAATATTTGGTTTCTTTTAGCACAGAACAACATACTGCCAAACATTAACAAGGTAAATTGTCTGTTGAACAAACACACAGGTTTACAAGCTTACCTCAACAGAAGATTAGAACTTGGCATGCTCCAGCTTCATACAAAGCTATGGTGTCTCCTGGGAGAAATTCTAGCACAAAAACTAATTTACTAACATGGATATTCTCACTTAGAAATTCACTTCTGCTGGGTGGATTCAAGTCTCCATTTTTGTAACTGTATACAAAGAAATAAGTGGAGAACAGCTTCATCAGGTGCGTATGAACAGCTGAAGCAGGGTTGGCTAAACCCATCCAACACAGTACTTTCATCTCTGACAACAGCCAGCAGTAGATGCATAGGAAGCACTGTAAGAACTTGGCAAGTATAGAGAGATACTTCCCTATGTACCCACTTAATTCAAGAGTGTCAAAAAATTTGAAGCTTGGGTAGTTTCTAAATCATAACGGCGCTGACGTGGTGTTTAGTGATGGGTTTGCAATCATGGATTTTCTTATATTTAATTACCTTTGAAGCCATCTAGAGATTTAGGAGCAACACCACCCTCTACAACATCTTTGTGGCAAGGTGATCCTCATGGTATAATCTTTTATTTATCTTGCATTTGGTACTTACTGGTTTAATCTGATGCTCATTTTTGTAATAGAAGAGAGCAGGGTTTTTTTGTTTCTTTGTTTGGGGTGGGGGTGGCTTTGGGGGGGGTTGTTGGTTAGGTTTTTTGTTTTGGAGGCAGAGGGGTAAAAAACAAAAAACCTTTCTCCATATCTCCCATGATTGGATAGACTTCTACCCTATCTTTTCTCCATAAGTTATTTTTCAAGAGTGACAGAATCCTACTCCACTCAGCCATTCCTTTGACAAAGCCATTCCACATACATCTCTGAGAATCCACAAGGAGGTGGATATTCACTAATGGAAAGAGCCAATGCCTGAGAGATCTTTTCACATCTACTTTGTTATAGGACAATTTCCATTTTCTCCTGGCCACATTATCTTCAGGCAGGAGTCTCATGAGGAATATGGGATCTCACATCACCTTCCACAAGAAGGCCTCTGTGTGTCTCAAAGTGGACGTGTTATGCCAGCTAGCCCAGTCATGACCTCTCAACAGCTACAAGTACTGTGAAAGCAGTTTCTGCAGAGCTTGGGACCAGGGGTGGGAAGAGTGTCAGGAGGTGGACATACACCATAAAATTTTGGTCCCTTCCTTCTAGTAAGTTGTGGTCCATTTAGGCTAAGTGGACATTACTTTCAGTCCCTACCCAGGAAATATCTGATGGCGTGTTATGGCCCAATGAAAGGAACTGAAATGAAAACATTTAGCACACTGTTAAGCTGTCCCACAAAAACGTCAACACATTATACTTCATTTTTTCCTAAGGAATTTCCCTAATTTGTAAAGAACAAACATCTCTTGCTGTTATTTTTGCATTCATTTTTATGGTCTGGGGACACTCTGTGAACAGGTACAATAATTCAGATCATATTTCCAAATATAAATTTGATGTGTTTTCAAAGCCATTTTGACCATCAATGTCCAAGTGTTTCATAAGTGCAAAATCTCACACTTGCAAAATGTAATTGCCTATTTCCTGAATCACTGACAGGTATCCAGCTGTACTGAGAACATGTAAGTGTGAGTAGAGCCAGGACCCAAAATCTGCTATTTCAGTAAATTCCATAAATTGATTCAAAACATGGGAAATGCCACCCCACCCCACCCCCCCCAATCCTTTCAGGATAAGCTGTTGTAAGAAACCATTCAAGAACTTAAAAGCTGCCTCCCACAGAGGAGAGCAGAGGTCAGTTTCCTCATTCAGTAAGACTGATTGTCCGGATTGCTAGCTTTTCTTCTGCTCTAAGACGACTCCATAGACAGATGAAGGGCAGATAGAAACAATAGCACTAGACAAATCAGCTTCCAACCTACATGAAATCTTGACATTTTTTAAAGTCAGCTAAACCAGACTCCAAACGTGACGATACTTGCAGAAGAGATTCAAAACTTATCAGGCAAAGATGCAGAATCTGTTCCAATGAATTGATTTACAGCTTCCTGCAATGCACAATCTTCTGCAGAACGTGACTTCAAAATACATCTCTATTCAAGCACAAACAGGACCAAGCTTTGCAGTATACCTTATACACCCCATAATCTCACTGAGTTCAATGCTTCCACTGGGGAAAGGGAGCACTTTAAGACTACACAATCAGCTCCAGAACACATTTTTCACAGGAAAAATACTCCATGTTACCATGATCTACCACCTGTCAACTATTCTTTATAAGTAATAATGTTCCTATTCCATGTTCATGCATGCAATATGAACAAACGGCCTGGCTGGTGGCCCACACAACTTGTTCCCAGCACAAGAAAGATATGGAGGTACTGGAGACAGTCCAGTGCAGGGCCACAGAAATCACTAAGGGTCTGGAGCATCCTTCACATGATGAGAGGATGAGAGCTATGACTGTTCAACTGGAGAAGAGAAGGCTGGATCGCAAGGGAAGAATCTTATCAATGCGTATGAATACCTGCTAAGAGGGAATGAAGAAGAGGCAGCCAAACTCTTGTCAATGATGCTCACTGACAGAACAGTAGGCAACAGGCACAGATTGGAACAGAGTTCCATCCGAACAAAAAAAAAAAAAAAAA